>JAPTHN010000296.1:0-228486 GCA_026936325.1 Platynereis dumerilii
AAGCAGGTTTAGTTTGTTAGGCAGTTTGGCAGGTTCAAGTTAGTCTGTTTGGCAAGTTAGCTGGTTTGCAAGTGCTACTTATGGGCAACACAAGCAGGTTAGTTTGTTTGGCAAGTTGGCTGGTTCAAGTTAGTCTGTTTGGCAAGTTAGCTGGTTTTGCAGTGCTACTTATGGGCACACAAGCAGGTTAGTTTGTTAGGCAGTTGGGGCAGGTTCAAGTTAGTGTTTGGCAAGTTAGCTGGTTTGCAAGTGCTACTTATGGGCAACACAAGCTGGTTAGTTTGTTTGGCAAGTTGGCTGGTTCAAGTTAGTCTGTTTGGCAAGTTGGCTGGTTTGCAAGTGCTACTTAATGGCAACACAAGCAGGTTAGTTTGTTAGGCAAGTTGGCTGGTTCAAGTTAGTCTGTTTGGCAAGTTGGCTGGTTTGCAAGTGCTACTTATTGGCAACACAAGCAGGTTAGTTTGTTAGGCAAGTTGGCTGGTTCAAGTTAGTCTGTTTGGCAAGTTGGCTGGTTTGCAAGTGCTACTTATGGGCAACACAAGCAGGTTAGTTTGTTAGGCAGTTTGGCAGGTTCAAGTTAGTCTGTTTGGCAAGTTAGCTGGTTTGCAAGTGCTACTTATGGGCAACACAAGCAGGTTAGTTTGTTTGGCAAGTTGGCTGGTTCAAGTTAGTCTGTTTGGCAAGTTGGCTGGTTTGCAAGTGCTAATTACGGGTAACACAAGCAGGTTAGTTTGTTAGGCTGTAATGTGTATTTAGATGAGTTATGTAAAAGTAACACAATCAAATAACTTGACAAAGACTTAAAATAATTGAAGGCAATGAAATTATAACAGGACAAGTTATAAAATAAATAAAATATAGGCCTAAATTATTCTTCAATTAATGTGATTGATTGTTAAAATAGAATTGAGTTGACAGAGAACAGGCTTGTAATACACAAAAATAGAAATTGTTGGTGTTGAGGGTTTGCTGTCTGGTAGGTAATGATTCCTGGAATGGCTGCTGGGCTGTGTTCTTGGATGTGTATTGGCAGTGTATGGGGTCTTCAGAACATTAATTCCGATAATGAATGTTGTCAAGTGTAGTGGAAAGTATTGGAATAATGTATGAGTGCTGAAGATAGAAAATTATGACAATTAAATAGGTTTTGAGGTGCAAAAACGAAGGTAAAATGAGCGAAAATCAAGGTCAAAACAATGTGGATTGGAGCCAGAAAACGATGTTGAAGAAGGAGGTAATTAAATTGCAAGTTATTGCACTAAATCACCTAGAAATGGTACAAAAATGGTAAATAACAGGTAAGAAACACTTTACCGACAATCACACAAAGAACAGCAGTTAAATATACCAGAGTCTTTAAAAGATGAAAATATCCACTGCTGATGTTTACACAGTGTTTACAGTCAGTAGCGCCACCTGTCTGTTACATAAGAGTTTCGTAAAGGAACTCAGTCCTTATTAACTAACATTGTCTAAATCATTTCTAACACCTCTGTATCGGCTGTAGTTGTTTACGTCCTCACACAGTGACTGTTAAATGTAGGCAAAAATTTACTTTTTTTTACAAAGTACAATGTATATCTAACCTGTCATTGCACTAAATTTTAGTTATCATGTCAGATCCAGAGTAAAATTTACCTCTCAGGATAAAATTCTGTACACATAATCCTGACTGAATTAAATTTTCTGAGGCAGGGATCACATGAATATACATCATTGTATTTGGTCGTATTATCAAGCTCAAATTTCTGGCTTTTCGCATGAGGGGAGAGTCCTTTTTTATCACATGCTCAAAGCGAGTGAAAGAGTATGCTGTGTTGTTCTTCCCATCTCTAAGAGATTATAATAATCTTCCAGTACAAAGCACTTGAGCTTTAATGTTGTGGCTTCATTCTTCTTTGTGATGGTCATATCAGTGATATATCAGTGCTATCTATTTCTCTGTAAACTGAATGCTTATTATAGGTTCTTTGTGGTGGTAGATACAGTCGCGGACAAAAATATTCATACAGCTGAGTATTCTGCACATAACTGGTATTTGCAGGGATTCGAGGAGAAAAATTTCACATTTAAGTCATTGCCCTAATCAATTGTCATTGTCAAGCACTGCAAAACTTAAGCATATCTCTGTTTTCAAGCTCAGGGGGCACACAAACGTAAAATTTCAGCATGACAAAAATATTCACACAGCTCGAACATGCTGGGTATAAAGTGCATCAAAAGCTTGTATTTGTGTTCCAAATAATTTGTAACTTTCTGTGGCTTCTTTGGATAACCTCCTTAGAAGTTCCGAATGCTTTTCTGGCTGTTTTTGTCTGTTTTGGTTGACCCATAACACCCTATACCGCTGGTATCATTTTACAATTAAATGTACATGACATTTCTCAAAATATGGCAATAAGTCCATGAAGAATAACCTCATTTCTTCAAATGGTCAATCACAGTTTTCTTTATGCAATAGGTTGTGCCTGATGTAAACTACAAGAAGTTGCATTTGGTTTTACAAGATTTAGACATGGGTACAAATGTCTAGCAAAGTCTTGAAAGTTTTGCCCATTGAAATAGCATTGGGTCTTGGCCAATTTTTACCCTAGGTCGTTTGCATCATGTGCAAATCATCACCTGCATGCCACAAGTTAATTTTAGTCAAAATTAGAGTTTGCACTAACAATTAAAGCAAGCCATGAAACCAAATTTTACTGTGTGTGAGCATTTAGCATCTTTGCAGAAGTTTCATATACATTTAATGGTAAAATGATAGCAGCGCTATAGGGTGGTATGGGTCAAACAAAACAGATAAAAACGTTAAAAAAAGCACCCAGGACTTCTAAGGAAGTTATCCAAAGAAGTCGCAAAAAGTTACAAATTATTTGGAATAGAAATTCAAGCTTTTGATGAACTTTATACCCAGCGTGTTCGAGTTGTATGAATAGTTTTGTCATGCTGAAATTTTATGTTTGTGTGCCCCCTGAGCTTGAAAACAGAGATATGCTTAAATTTGCAGTGCTTGACAATGACAATTGATAAGGGCAATGACTTAAAAGTGAAATTTTTCTCCTCGCTTCCCTGTATCAAATTAAAAATACCAGGTATGTGCAGAATACTCAGCTGTATGAATATTTTTGTCCACAACTGTAACGTTATCACTTTACTGTTTGGAATTAAATTCAAACAGAAATCACACTTTTGTCTTTGATGTTTGGAGGGTTTTTAACCGAAATGAAATTGAGACAGACACATCTTTCAAGGTGCTTTAGTCAGATAAAATATAAATCTGACAACTTTTTATTCAATTAAAGGAAATTGAGTCATACAGGGATAAAAAACATATATTATGTTTCTCTAGGAGTACAGACCTGCAAGAAAAGCTTACCTTTTTAAGTATATTGGAATTAGCAGACAAGCCAGGGAACATTTCATAGATCTATTCTAGGGGAATAAACAGCAGCTTCTGTTTATTTTATATTAAGTATTACGTATAAGTCAAATAAACTTTAAATAAATTGTAGATAGCTAAATATATTTTAAAAATGGCATCATTTATTTTAGTCTCCTTTAGGGGTGACCGGGGACTATTTGGAGTGCGCTGTTTCATGAAACTTGGTTAGAAACCACCTTTTTAATTTTTTTTTGCCAAATTGGTACTCTGGGTAGATACTTTGTTTATTGACACAATGTCATGTTATCAAGCCCTTAATCATCCAAATTTCCAATTCTGAAGGCAAGAAAGTTTGAAAGTTTGATGTTTGGGTGCCCAAGTAACTTGTGTGCTCAGATTTCACTTGGAGTTATTGTACAGAAAAGGTTTGAATCCATATGAACTAACCCTGATTCTAAATGAACGAACCCATTACTAATTAACACACAGAAGAATTTCGTAATGTGCATTTGATATGAGAATGAGCTATATAATGTAGTGTTCAAGGTAAGCTAGCTTTCTTGATGCTTTAAAAAAGTTACTTCATAATGATATAGGCAGACTGAGACATGCCTATCTGGGGCTGCCTGGGACAATATCTATTTATCAAAATTGACACATACTGGATAAAAACAGATTGATGCTTCAGGGTTAGAGATGAATAAAAAAAATTAAATATATTTCATTACATGATTTAGATTAATTGCGCCCAGAGGGGATCGAGGCAGACGTAAAAGATATTTTGCATAATGTCATAAAGGAGATACTATTGATTGTGATTTTATAAATAGGGACTTCTCTTCCATGGTCTTAGTTGTGATAATGATGAATGACTCAATAGTGACAATGAATAAAGCAAGCCACACACTTCTTTCATGTGGTAACAACAGGACACAACCATAATAAGTGACTCTATATTTACTACAAGGCAGCTTTATCAATAAACAATGACAAAAAGTTTTTGATTTGTCAGCTCTTTCTATTTGTTTTAACTCCTCCTGCTCTTCAATGTATATAAGGCCAGAGAACACAAAATGGCACAGTTCTATGCACTTGACCAGAGAACACCAGAATGCCGTCAAAATGGGGCAGAGGGCAGATTATTGTATTCCTCTTTCTCTTGCTATTGTTACTCAAGTGGGCACAGGCTCAATATGGAGAGAGGTGTGAAATATGGGGCTAAAGGTGTCTTTCCGAGTGTCAAATGTCATAATGCTACACTGGCAAGGATATTATATTGTGGTTCTATAGTAACTCAGTATCTTGGCAACACTCACCCAGTTGTGGATGTAAATGTAATAATGAATATCTTCAAAAATAAGAAAGAAATGGTTATTAGTCAGCATATATCTGATGCTTGTTGCAAGTTGTGTTCGAGGTCATGAACAATTGTAATAAATATGTAAAATAAAGCGCATGTATAAGAATAATACATCAGAACCAATATTGTCGGATTATGGAGTTATCGGATTAGATAATCCGATTGCTCGATTGGGTAGCTATATGTAATTTACTTGTTTCAAGGACTGTTATACTGAGATTGCAGTTACTTTTATTTTGTTTGACTAACATCTCTAGTTATTTCTTTGACAGTAACATCATTGTTCGCTTAAATCCAATATGGTTTGGTTCAGAACCTCAAACTAATTATAAGCAATCTAACTTGTTATCTGTCTGTTACATGAACCACATGCACTCTCACAAGTAACTTGCAATTGGACTGACATTCTGCCTTGATTAAAACATGCTCATTGAGCGCAAGTTCCCACACTTACGCTGCAATATCGTGTCATGTTATATCATTCTATGAGGTGCTTAACACAGATGCTTCATCACTGAGAATGACAATTAAAACCAATTTAGTGTTTCGCAGCATAACATCCATCTCACATCAAAATTACATAAAACATTATGACAGGAAAAAATTGTGGTGTATAATATAAAACATTTAGGGACTACTGTAAGATATAGGCAGGGCGGTAGTAATAGACATAAAGCAATTTGATAACAAAAGAATTGTCATTCAAATATTCTGCAAATGTTCAACAACAATATATGAATGCATGCAGCACACAATTCTGCATATCTTCGTCATCAACTATGAAGTGTTCCCTGGATATATGATACTGTAATAATCCGCTTGTGTATTCAATGCACATCCAAATATCGTATACATCATTGTGAATGTGACTTTTGTTTGTTATCATGGAGAACTTGGTGTCTGCTACTTGTGATATAATCACTGGGATGAAAGAGTGTGCAGTTGTACATGCAAGTACTTGAAGAGACCCAGACCTCTACATTGCTCCCTGTATTGCATGGTCAGACTGATGGAGCTAATTAATAAACATATACAGACTCTTCACATTTTCTCGCTAATTATGCTTCCCAAATTATTCGGAGCTCACTTCTCTTCCACTTCATTCATCTCAGTATGTGCTAGTGGCACAAGGTATTCGTTGAATGTGATAAAGCCATTTGGTCGGGATGGATTCTCAATAACAAATGCACAGTGTTCAACCACTAGCTCTTGATACAGACGTAGTGCTTTTTTATGAGCTAACTGACAAGGCTGGATTACATTTTGCTCCAATCTGCAGGACTATGGAATTGGCGCATTGTAAGAGATGAACTTGACAAATCAAAATAGCAGTGGCAAAGACAGCCATCTGAATTTGTAAAGAATTCCTAAGCTGATTAATCTGATGGTGTTGCTTTTGTAGAAGACAAACAAAAAACAGTTGTCCTCTAAGTAAAAACCACTGTTGCTATTGTGTGCTTGAAGTGAAGAGTAATACTTCTGGCGCTACTAGGTGTTGAGTGGCTGATACTGGGCACCTGCAGCTTCTTGAGGCAGCTGTGCTGATCATTTACATTGTATAACACTAACTATTTCTTCCCTTATTTGGGAGTAGTTGCAATAGACAATGCTTAATTTGTGTGTTTTTAAGAATATGATTAATTCAAGCTGTTGTGCATAAACAAAGGAACACAAGGAAACAAATCGAAACCAATGTCAAATCACCACTACAAAACAACTTTGAATCACCAGAGGCTTAAAGTAAAGAAGAAAAATTCCAAATATACCAAAGTCACCTTTTTTTTTTCCAGTTATCTCTAAACACCTCTCTATATAAAGTTAGCCATTTATAAATATTTTAAAAAGAAGAACAGTTTAGCCATTTTTTGTTTGGTACCCAGCTCTAGGGGCTACCAAGTTAAAGTGCAGTAAGTCAGATACGGTACTTTACCTTTGTCAAGTCAAGTCAAGTCCACTTTATTATTTCCCGAGGGTAATTAGGTTGCCATACATGCTCATATATTACAAAAAGATCAAGATCATCGTTGAAATACACAAATGAAAGTTTGTATCTATTAGTCCTTATCAGAGGGAGCCACATCCTTCCACTTCGCTCACTGACAGCATTGTCAAACCCGCTGCGTAGCGGATGGGAAGGATCACTCATCACCTGCTTCAGTTTACTTTGAATAACTTCATGGTATACTGAGTCAAAGGACTTCTGGGTGCTTCCAATTAGGCGACCAGCCCGCTTTATGCTTGATGTGATATGCTTGACATCGCTACCTCTTGTGTTCCCTCCCCAAGCACAAAGGCCATACCTCCATACACTAGCAACCACTGAGTTATAAAAGAGCTCAAGTATTTTAGCTGAGATCTTAAATTTGTTCATTTTTCTGAGGCAAAAGAGTCTTGAATTGAGCTTTTTGCACAAAAAGTTTACATGGTCCTGCCACTGCAACCGGTCGTCTATCATCAGACCAAGATATTTGTAGCTACTTGCTTGGTCAACATCAGATCCATCTATTTTGACAGGCTGATGGTTCCTGTCCTTTCTCCTAAAGTCTACAATGAGCTCCTTGGCACACATTTAACCCCAGGTGGTTATCCTTACAATAAGCTACAAATGTGTCAATACTTTCTCTGTAATTTGTCGCGTCATCTCTGTTTATGATGCCAATAAGTGCCGTGTCATTTGCAAACTTCACCAGAGAGCACTCATTGGTTGTACTTCTAACGTCTGAGGTGTAAACCGTAAAAAAAAAAGGAGCAAGTACAGTTCCTTGGGGGGCACCTGTGTTTTATCTTAAAATTCATGATCTACAGTAATCAGATTTAATAAAGACAAATTGCTTTCTGTTGGTAAGATAATTTGTTATCCATGTTATTAAGTCATTGCCCACTCTCATATCCAAAAGTTTCCTCCCCAAGATAAATGGCTGGATCGTATTGAACGCCGATGAAAAATCAAAAAAAATAATCCTTGTTTTTTTCTAGTTGCATTTGTTCACTCCGTTAAGTTTTTGCAAGGAAGATTGGTTGTTGTCATTGACAGACTTTCGCTTCTCCATAGAGTAACAGTCAGTTTCAAATTGAAAAGTTGTAAAAAATAGAACTGCAGGTACAAAATACACACAAGATATATTGAGGTATAATCATGGCATACTGGCAGCAAATTTCCCACTGTACAATATACAATGTGTGTTGTACACAGAGGGTGGTAATTTACAGACATTTAACCTTGGCACACTAGGGGCTAAATAGGGTGAAAAGGGGTGTGACAGTTGTCCCTGTCAATAAATTACCCCGCTATCAGCTGTTTGCTGATCATAACGTGAGGGTTTGTAGGATTACCTTCAACTAACACTATTTACCCTGTTCTTTATAAAGTGATTGCATCAATTCACATTTCACCCCTCATGTTTACTTAAGGCTTTTGGCAGTTATTTTCTTATTTTGATGCTTTTTATGTGTTGATATATGTTGAGCAAGACAGTGTCTCTCATGATCTGAATGAAGTTGGTATGGTGCCTACAGCTTGTTTTGGGAATGTTTGGACAACACTTTCATTATCTAATTGCTTTAAGCTTAATGCTACCCACTATCAGCATCTTATAGTAGCCCCTTAATATTTCATATTTATAAATTTTTGATGTGACATGAATGATAAACTATGCCACTGGAAATGCGTATTAATTAATATTCTCTGTGATGAAGTGTTTGTGTTCAGCACCTCATAGAATGATATAATATGACATGATATAGCTGCATAAAGTGCTGCATAAAGTGTGGAAACAGGCTCTCTATGAACACGTTTTAATCAAGGCAGAATGTAAGTCACAATACAAGTAACATGTGAGAGTGTCTGTGGTTCATGTAACTGAAAGATTACAAGATAGATTGCTTTAAATTAGTTTGAGTTTCTGATCCAAACCAAAGCGTATTATGCGAACTGTTATGTTACTGTCACACAAGTATCCAGAGATGTTAGTCAAACAAAAAAGAAAAGTGACTGCAATCTCAGTATAACAGTCTTTGCAACATGTAAATTGCATAGCCACCTAATCGAGCAATCTGATTATGTAATCCGATTACTCCATATTCAAACAAAGTTGGTTCTGATCAATGTATTATTCTTGTACATACGCTTTATTTTACATATTTATAACAATTGTTCAATGTTCATAACCTCGATCACAACTTGCTACAAACATCAGATATATGCTGACTAATAACCATTTCTTTCTTATTTTTGAAGATATTCATTATTACATTTACATACACAACTGGTTGAGTGTTGCCAAGATACTGAGTTACTATAGAACCACAATACAATATCCTTGCCAGTGTAGCATTATGACATTTGACACTCGGAAAGACACCTTTAGCCCCATATTTCACGCCTCTCTCCATATTGAGCTTGTGCCTACTTGAGAAACAATAGCAAGAGAAAGAGGAATACAATATTCTGCCCTTTGCCCCATTTGATGGCATTCTGGTGTTCTCTGGTCAAGTGATTATACACAGGGCATAGAACTGTGCCATTTTAAGTTCTCTGGCATTGAACCAAATAGGCTATATACACTGACTGTTAGAGCAGGCGGAGTTAATAAATAGACAAAGCTGACAAATCAAAAACTTTCTGTCATTGTTTATTGATAAAGCTGCCTTGTAGTAAAATTTAGCGTTGCTTATTATTGTTTGGTCTTGTTGTTTACACATGAAAGTGTTGTGTGGCTTGCTATATTCATTGTCACTATTTGGGTTTATTAAGTCATTTATCGTTATCACAACCTAAGACCATGGCAGAGAAATCCCTATTTATTACATCACAATCAATAGTATCTCCTTTGTGTCATTATAAAGAATATCTTCTAAGTCTGCCTCCCTTTGGGGGCAATTAATCTAAAGTCACGCTATGAAATATATTCATCTCTAACCCCAAAGCATCTATCTGTTTTTATCCAGCATGTGTCAATTTTGATGAATAGATGATTGTCCCAGGCAGCTTCAAATAACCATGTCTCAGTCTGCCTATATCAGTATGAAATAACTTTTTTAAATCATCAAGTGAGCCAGCTTACCTTGAACACTACCAAAGGTTGATGACTAGTCATCAACCTTTGACACTACATAATATAGCTCATTCTCATACGAAATGCACGTTATGAAGTGCTTCTGTGTTTGATTTAGGAATGGGTTTGCTCATTTGGAATCAGGTTTAGTTCATCTGGATTCAAATCTTTTCTGTACAATAACTGCAAGTGAAATCTAAGCACACAAGTTACTTGGGCACCCAAAAAACAAGCTTTCAAACTTTTTTGCTTACAGAATTGGAAATTTTTCAATGGCTAGATGACATTATGGAAGGTCTTTTATAGCTTTAAATGCATGCTTTGCCTTCCAGTGATGAGCATTTTATTACTAAGGAGCTAATGTCAGATACCGGATCCTTGATATATCACCACTGCCTTTGAAATGTATGTCAGAGTAATCAAGCATTACAGTCCTGGACATAAGTCTTGTCGTATCCAAGTGTAATTGACTGAACTGTTAATAACTTGGCTTGTGACTGACTGATTTTAGTAAGAAATGGCTTGAATGAAAGCTAAAGATTTCTGCAACTTGCTTATATTGCAAAAGTAAAGTTTCAACCTACTCTGAATATTCTAGAAATTAACAACAAGAGTCTGTCACAAAAGTGCTTGGACAAAAGTCTTGTCGCATGCACAACTTAATGCTGAAAATTTGTTTTAATGAATAGTGAAACTGCAAAGAGGATGCAAAAATGTTGGAAAATGTAGTCATGGTGTAACTAAATGTAAAAATATCACTTCGCATTAATTCCTGATCTTTGAAGACAATATCCACGGGGTTTGGTTAAAATAGCAACATTTCTGAGTAAAAATCATCAAGGATGGCAGATAATGCAGTAAAATATCTTCAAAAGTTCCTAAATATCTTTCGGAATGATCTTCCCTACCTCCTGTCCCATTTTGCTGGACATTTGATGAGGGTACATCATTTCAGGTGATGGAGAAGATGGAAAGGGAGCTTCATAATCGGTCGAAAAATCAACATAGGGGCCAAGTTGGCACTGATGTATTCCTATGATCATTATTTTGGGCCTGCATTTGATGTGGTTTGTGATAAGGAACAATTATATGCACTTTGTTAGGGATGAATTGGGCTTTTGTACTTCTTGCACATGGGTTGTACATCGAGGTGACACAGGCCGAGCAGCACAGTGATTATTATTATTTTTTTTTAATAAAAGACAACATTATAACTGCACAAAGTTGTACCAATGAAGCAAATGTTCTGTTAAAGCTTACATAAATAAAATTTAACTGAAATTGACCATGATAATGAAAAACAAAAATACTGTCTCGGAGCAAGAAATTGATCGAGATGGCAAGGGGACAATATGATTAACAGTAGCTTCAGACAAGAACAAATTTTAGTTCTAAATTATTGTAAACCACTGCTATGGTGAGACTTTGAAGCCAAATGGCATAGTTTGTAAAAGTGCAGCCCTAACTTTAATTTTTCTCATCGAGGTGGCATGTTCCATTATACCTGCTCTCACATCTGTATGCTATAATCTCAATTTCAATGATCCCATGTTCTCCAAATTAAGTTGGAAGGCAGGGAAGACAATTCTGAAGAATATTCATGAATTTTAGAATGCATTGGTCTGTATTATCTATCACTTGTGATGATTATTATTGATACTGTATTGATATTTCACTTTAGTCCTCGTAGAACCCCATGGAAATTGTTCAACAAGATTGTTAAGTTGAACAAAGTGAGTTTTTTTTATTCTCCTGCATCATGACTAAATGCTCTGACAATTTTTCATCATTCTAGCAATTTCACAATTAATTTAGACCTTTTTTCAGCATAACTTCTTGCATGCGACAGGACTTTTGTCCAGGCACATTTTGGGTACACTGTCAATATTAATTTCTATGATATTCAGACTGAGACAAAACTTTATTTTCGCAACATAAGCATGTTGTAGAAGGAATTAGCTTTAATTACAGGGTGGGGAACCAAAATTTTCCATAAAATTCCTTGAGCTAAAAAAGCATCTCACATCTACAGGAAAATTGTGAAAAAAATACAGCATAATCATTAAGGTATCAGCCATACCTGTGGAAGGTTAGAATGAGCTGTGATTAAAAATGACTCCACAGGAGACAAAAAGGAACAGGTGGTCAGATTTGCTTCAGTGCCAAATGGACTAAAAAACAATCCCTGACAAAGTCAGAGTGACCTCACGACCAGCATACAATATCGTGAAGGCAATCAATGATGGGAAAGGAATAAGAGGGAAGTCTGGGAGTATGTTAGGAGAATTAAGAGAGGAATGGAGCATTGCTGGAGTCACTGGCGACAAAACTGACAAGGTCCCAGCAACCTCCATGAGAGATGTGGTTGAAGAGCTTCAGGTGGACCTCAATGCTGCCAGAGCGGTTGTGCAAAATGATTTTGGCCTGAAATCATATGTCAGGACCCCAAAGACACCATTAGGCCTATTCCATGAAGGCCAGAAGATAGAAATTGTGAAAAAATGATGGACTACATGTGGAAGCATGGCTCGATATGCAATTTTTTTTAAAACTATGAACGTGTGGTTGTGGATTCTATTGTCAACAAAAGAAATGGCAAATTCTATATAAAATCAATAGAAGATGTCGATGGGACATTCAGGGCAAAATATCCAGCTCAGGCAATGGCTTCAGGAGTCATGACTTCAGATAGAAAAATTATGCTTTATTTCTTTTTCATGCGAGTAAAGGGGGACGGACCTGATGCATACTACTAGGTCCAGTGACGTCATGTTTTGCCATGGCTGGATGTGAATTACCCCAATGGCAACTATAGGCAGACTCAGGATGGTTCCCCATGCCTCATGGCTAAGGAAGTTTAGGATTTCCACTTAAAGAAATTTCTGAGACTTCTGGGCGGCCAACTTCTGGCCCTTCTCCAGCTTGGACCTTAATTCCCCTTACTTTTCCGTGTGGGGCGTCTTAGAATAGTTAGTCTACAAGACCTGTCACCATGGTGTTGTTGTCCTCCCTACGGTCTTCATGGCTCACGGCCTCAAAATATGAAGGCACTTTTTTTCAAACCACCACCAAGTTTAGACAGCCATATTGAATTTGTGACTGGAGATAATACAAGTCAAACTTCACAAAAAGAATCTTTTATGTCTTGTTTCTAAGGCCTGAAAATATGAATTTGTTATGACTTGGCAAAACCTTTCATTTCGGCTGAAGTTTGAAATATTCCAAATTTTGAAAAATTTGCTTCCTCACCCTGTAGAGCCATTACTCATTATTAGAATCTGTTCAGCACAAGTCAAATTATTGACAATTGTATCTGTGACTTGTGCTAGCGACAGAACTTATGTCCAGGACTGTAGCTTCACATGCTCTAAAATGAACAAAGTTCAGTGGAAATATGTGTCCAGAAGTGATGAGGTGTGAACACACTAAAAGCTTCATGGTGCTTAAATTATACTTAAAAAACAAAGGGTGCATTGAATCTTGATCATCGTAAACCTACATCTAATATCAGGTAGATATATATTGCTTTCAAAAACGTACCATTCCAATTATGTAACAGAAAAAATATATGTATCAGACAATTAAGCTTCATGTTGTTCATGCAAATTTAAGAAAGGTGTGATAAAGTAATAATTCATTCGGATCATATTGAATTTTTAAAGCATTATTAATGGAGAGCATCAATGTTGCATGCACGTGGGGCACAGTACATCTTGAGCTTCATACAATGGACCTGAAGTCGCTGCATTGAAATACATTTGATTTCGTTTCAGTATATTTTGGTCAATGGCAGACTTCAGATCATCTGGGACTGCTGCGCCTGATTTGAAGAGAGTCTTGCTCACCGACGTCTTCGCATAAAAATCATCAAACACAAAACTCCCAACAGTCTTAAACAGACTTGATGGATGATTTGTGAATTGAGGAAGCTGCCTAATAGAGAACAGGCTGAATCTCGTGGAAAAAGACTAGATTGAACTGATGAACTTTCTGTGCATTGAGTAATTAATTGCTTTATTTACCTTTGCTTGAAACTTTAAATAATAACATTGTAAATTCAAATTTCCCTTGAATACATATACGCCTTTTTTGTAAAAAGTGTGTGAAATAAAGATATATATATATTGGTAAGGAAAATTTATCAGCCCTCACATAATGATCAGCAAACAGCTGGAGGAGGGTAATTTAGTGACAGGGGCAAGAGTCACACTCTCTTTTCCCCCTATTAAGCCCTTGTGTGCTGAGGTTAAATGTCTGTAAATTAATGCCTGATGTACACACTGCATATTGAAGAGTGGCAAATTTGCCATCAATACTCGTATGCCATTATGACATTCACAAACACTTGCTCAATCAACTAATGTGAGGTAAATTACATTTTAGATCATGTCCTAATGATACCTTCAATGTATCTTGTATGTATTTTTTGCTTAGTGTTTCACTTAAAAGTAAATCTTTACTTACATTTAACAGTCACTGTGTGTGGAATTAACAAATGCCAATACAGAGATGTTAAAAATGATTAGACAATGTCAGTTAATAAAGACTGAGTTCCTTTGCCAAACTTAACAATCTTATGTGACTCCTCAAAATTGCTTCATTGCTATCATCTGGTTTTGATAGAGTTTGTACATGCGGTTAAAAAGGGGTTCAAATAATCAGACATATGAGACCAAATAGTGCTGGAATAAAAATTGTGAATGAAAAATCTCTAGACATTCCAATTTGTTCCTGGTTGTTTGCCTGTATATCTTTGTATGGGCATTGCACTTGTGCATCTACTCTAAAACAAGAGAGGAATGGTGTTGTGCATTAAATGAGCAGTACAGCTGTTTCAAGAAGCTGTGTAGTGTGCTGCAGGTGAATAGATATCACCAGTCCGCAATATTTCTCAAGATTATTATCGCTAGACTGCTACTGCCTGGCACAGATAAAGTTCCACCAAGGGAGAAAAGTGGACACAAACAATGGAGAATATATCACAGCTGAAATGAACCAAGGTGCTCCCCGATGTTGAATCTGAGAAATGATTCTTATATTGCCAGTATATCAGTGTAAAATATGTGACCTCTCTGACCAAAGTTATCAAATTGATATAGATCTGTGGAAACTCTGAATCAAGAAATCACAACAACCTTTTATTTAAATCTGATACAAATATTTTAGGCCTTGCAAGCAGACTTCCGGCTCGAATTTAACTGCACAAATTACTTTAGACACTTGGCATTGTCTGCGTAAAAATGGCTCTAATGTCGCTTTACTACGAAGTTGGATTACTCAAAACCAATGATATAATAGTTTGGGCAAACCTTCTTGCCTCACAGAATATGTGCATTGTGCACATCAAACTATTAAAAGTTCTTTTACTGCTACAAAAGACAATTTGATAAAAAGTTATTGTCCTGTCCAACAGAACATAGCCACACGTATTACTGAGCAATTTGCCTATATGCCTTCCAACCCCTTCTCAAATTGTCTCTCCATCTGCTATCTGCTTCTGTTTACCCACATTCCATGATAGCAATTTACCCACTATTTGCCAACAATTACTGGTAGTTTAGTCGCCTGCCTCCTTCACACACACACTCTCTAAACAGCAGCCACTTCTTCGACAACACTTCATTTATTCCCATTATCACACACTCGGTACACAATAGCAGCAGAAGTGTGAGTCTTCCCTGGAAGCACAAACTAGACAGTAACAGTGTTGTTTTTGCTGCTTTATACATATGTTATAAATATGTTTGTCTTATTGTGCATAGAAATTATCTACAAATCCATATGGTTGTCTTTGCGGTAGCCTAGAGGTTTTAAAACACATTGAAAAATAGCTTTGTTTTATTGCAATTTACTATTGTGATTTCCAATTTTATTTTGCGAAATACATTTTTGGTAGAGCTACTCATAGACAGTCCTACAGATGGCAAAAAAATATAATCAGCTTTGTCGGTAATTTTTTAACAAGTAATACATCATATCAACTGGTTTAAAACAAATAGCTGATATTCAGCAAAGCATGCAAACCAAGTAGATTTCTAGCATTCAACGCATACCCTATGCAACTGGCATGCACCAAGATGAATGATAATGCATTGGTGAAAATTAAGTGGATGAGAGGAGAGCTTCAAATAATTTAACATGCTAATTGGTGAACAAGTGTGAGCAGTGGTGTGCAGTAAAGGCCTGCAACACCCAATCTAGTTCCTGTCTGTGATTTTTACAGACAAGCAGGGAGTACTGCTTTCTGCACTCTGATTGGTCTAGGAAACAATCAAAGTGAGTTTTGTGACGTAACTCAGTAGGTGCCTAAGGTCATAAATGACCATGGAGCCCTGATTGGCAACACCTGACTCACTGCTGTGCTGCATGCTTATAACAAGGGTAGTGCAACATGTTTCTCTATTAATGCAAGGTCATACTGCATGGTATGACTGATGAGATACAGAAGACATTACAGTTTGCAATATATATCGCAAAATTCAGACTTTGTCAGGACAGACGAAGATAGAAAGAACACCAAATTAAAAAGGTCACCAGACAAGTCCATCTGTGCACTTCCAAGACATAGTGGATGGTTCAATCTTCTCATTGCACAAAAAGCTGACAACAAATTCTATGAGATAACGTACAAAAGTCACATTTGCAATGATGTATGCGATGTCTGAATGAGTGTTGAATACAGAAGAGGATTATTACAGCATTCCATTTTCAGAGAATGCTCCATAGCTGATGATAAAGATATGCAGAATTGTGAGCTGTACACTGAAATTCACTAATGGGGATCAATTCATGTCTCCCAGATCTCCAGGGCCAGAGTATACTTCAATTTAGTTTGCAATTGCCCCATCATGTTAAGTTCTTTGTAATTTTGCCAGCAAAAAAAATTCTGGAGGCTGCGTGTGGATTAAGTTTGGATGATTTCACATCAATCATCAAAAATGATACATACGTTACCGTCTCCAACCCTGATTTAGGACACACATCTTCGTCACCTGGATTGGCAACTTTATGGAGTTGCATTATTTTATTTTACCTGATTCCATATCATTACAGCCCCATAACATTCTAAGGATACTTCATTATTGCAAATTTCTTACTGATGATAGCCAAAGGAACCTTTGTCTCCCACATCCTGATACATACGTTACCACAAAGTTCACTAGCCTGTCACAGTTTCCTGAACTGAAATTTCATATGCTCAGGCTTAGAAATCAATCATATATTTTGCTATTACTTGAAAGCAAAAAAGCTTTTTTTCTTAAGTTTTGATCCCCAGGTTTAATTAATGATGAAATGGTTAAAAGTCAGCAGTTATATATCTGTTGATACATACGTTACCATACATATAGGAGCTAAAGAAGTGCACACAACATCTGAAGTAAGTCACACATAAAATGCTTCCGGTCACTTGATTTGATGCATAGCATACATATAATTGCAACATCGAAGTCAATTGTGGTTATATGTCAAAATATATCCTTGACGATACATACGTTACCGATACATACGTTACCAAAAATTAAGGGCTCATGCTGTCCAGCAGAAACTAATGAAGATAGAGCTAGGAAATTTTACACAGGCATCAAGGGTACAAAAGTAGGACCCCTGCTGAAATTTTAAGTTACTATGGTTACGGTTGCCATGGTAACACATAATTTAGCATTTTCGGAAGTATTCGGCCTCACACTACATTCACCTCAAGACTAAGCAATCGGAATAGCCAGAAGTAATCTATTTTCATAAATTGTGATGCTTGCTTCCACAACAAGGCTATTTCAGACAGAAGGTATATGTTTCTTTTGTGTTTTTCAAGGTTCATAAACATAGGACTATAGTGCTAGTTCGCAATTTTTAGGGTGCTTTCTTCAGAGAGCTCCTAGTCTCATATTTAGTGTGGGTTGTATTTGGCCATGGCCTCAACCCTCAGGCCCTAAATTAACATGGAGAAAATAGGAAAAGCTTCAATTTGGTAAAACCGTAGTTTGTAAATTATCATCTCTCTTAATCAGAATCGAACTGCTATCTTAGGGACAAAAATCAATGAGAGTACTGAAAATAGCCTTATAGCAGACACAAATGTGTAACTGAGCAGTATGCAAGAATTCATTAGAATATGATCTAAGGTTGTCAGTGATCCTTCCATCAATAAATCATGCAAATGAACAAATATAATTCACCCCAAAATGCTTATTATAAAAAATTCTTTAGATGCATGGTATGACTCAAGTGTATAACCTAACTCAGTTATGGATATAAGTCATGAAATATCCTTAATATATGTTACCGATACATATGTTACCAACAATTAGAACCAGGCCTAAAATTTTGCATTTTTACACTGAATTGTCCCCGAAAACTCTCAGTGCGACATAAAATATTTACTTTTGATATACTGAGTTGTATTTAAAACACAACTAGGAGTCTAAAATTGAATTACAGCCACTAAGTTTTTTGTTTAGAGTTGTATAAAGATCGGTTATTTCCCTCGGGTTCAAGAAAAACTTCAAAGAAGTTCAAAAGCAAAGTGAATCATTAATAAAATTGAGGCTGTGGATTGCGTGTATCATTATGTGATTCCCTTGATTTTTATAAGACCTGTCTTAGCATCCCAATAAAACACCAAATCAGCAATTTCAACCACATGATAAATTTTAGAACCAAGCAGTGTTTTTTGAAATACTGTACGTCAATTGGTAAAAAATGTATGGATACCTACGTTACCTCAATTAAAGTTCTTTTTCCTTTCCTGTTTAGGCTAATATCACAAGCATAAAGGCACAATGCCGATTTAGAATAACAAAGGTGAAAGTTGACTAACACTAATGAAATAGCAGAGACATTGAGACAAAGTTACAGAGCTAGGTGCTAGCAGCTATGTTGTCGGTAAGGTTAGAGAAGAAAATTAACAACTTCTAAAACAATTACCCAAAAGTTAATAAACAGAATGAACACACTGAGGTTGTTTATCAACCACAAATAAATATTTACAGTGTTGTCAATGCAACTTGCAATCTGTAGTTGGAGCCTCTTTCGGTCACTGTAGTGTCTGATAATTCCTGGCACATGGGAAAAGGTTTAACATATTTAGCAGATAGGCCTGCAAGGGTATAGGCCTAACTATGGAGAGAATTTGATCAAGTTCAATTTCATGACACTGAAAAAAGCCATTGGATTTGTAAGCCAGATCGTTAATTATGGATCGGTCAAATGTCTTGTGAAAACTTACTACCCAGAGCAGGTACAGATCCATGAAAAATCATGGCCAAAATCCAAAGTTTTTCAGTTGTGACAAGGACATTAGAACCACATGCTAATACTTTCCTTCAGCACACACTTATAATTCCGATTTTGGTAGATTCTGGATGACCCACATTATCAGACACGTATACATATGTAGCAAATTACATGTATCAAAACCAGAGTTGAAGGCCTGATAATAGTGATTTCTATTCAATCTGTTCGAGTCATAGTTTTATAACACAGAGAAAGTTTTCTGATAGCTTGCTCTTTCGTGAAAAATGCAGGACTTTTAATTATATCGTTGATACATACGTTACCATTCACTGGATTGTTCTCAGGATAACAGCAGTCTTGATAAGAAACAAATAAACACACATTTTGTATGATCATAATTATTTGTGTCTGTCTCTCACTATGAAGCGCATATTATGACTATTCAGGTTATTTCTTGCACAAGTAACTTCTGTCTAAACATGCTAAAAAAGTCGTTTTCTTATGAAAATTTCTTTAAAGTGGATATTTGTCATCTTAAAGGTTATGTGGCAATAATCACTCACGGAATAATCTTTGAAGGTAAAAAATCAGAGCATGTTATATGTGGCATCCCATTTATGGAATTGTAGATTTAAAATTAAAATTCACTTGGAGAGAAAAACCTTCACAAGTAGGTAACGTATGTATCAAAAGTAAAAAATGAGCATTTCAACCACCAAAATTTCAATTGCTGTATCTTGAAAACCGATTGACTGGTGCAGTGGAAATTACAGCTACACACACATCATATACACATGATTATTTGGTTTACTTTTCATCGTCATTGTAGAACTTTTATTTTTGGTCACCTCACAACCCTCAATTGATCCCCATTAGTGAATTTTAGTGTGTATTCAGCGTGTTGCTTGACTATTTTCAGAAATCTGTGGTCCCTGCATTATAAGACTGCTCCTTGTGCAGTCATGAAGCGGTATCTTGTGGGGGTGAGGTCTCTTGTCGGGGTAAAAAATGTACTGAAAATACTAATTAGTCCAGGAGGAAAGGGGTCATATTAGGCAAGTCATTCTTACAACAGGGGATCTAATAACGCAGGTAACACTGTATTGTTTCAGGGACAATTCTACCTGTTTGCCTTGCTTTAATACTTGCGTGAATGTCCATTTTCTGATAATTTTATTTCATTTTTAATAATGTTCATTTACTTCTCTGAAATATTGACTAGTAAATTAAATTTGGTCTGTATCTTTTAAAAACTACTTTAGACATACAAGTGTCACCTACCCTGCAGCACTTATAGTTTCTTCTGGTGATCTTGTGTTCAATTTTGAAAATAACGAATACTTTCTATTCTTCTCAACATGTTGGTTTAGTATGACTTCAGGTACCAATTCCCTGTTGCGTTGTGACAATCGATCGAAATGTTAAGTGGTACTTCAGAAGAAGAATCCAAGCTGCAAGTCATTCATATGACAACTATTCAAAATTACATTTCTTCCAGATCATGAGACCATACTTGTCACCGGGGCCATCAAGTATTTCTTTGCTCAATATTTGCAAATCCATCAAGAAAAAAAATTGTATTGCCACTGCAGTTTATTGCACCTTCACAGCAATTTGTGGCTCTTTTATAACAAGCTATTCGATCAATTGTCTGTAAAACTGCCAATATGATACTTGAGAAACTGTTTAATGAAATGGAATGAAAGAAGTTATTGAGATCATAAAAATCTAATGAAATCTGTATGGATCACTTTTATTTATTCATTTGACTCCTGAAAAATTTTAAAATAAGAGCAAAGGCTCTGGATGTAACTAAAGGATAATAGTCAATGCTTTGATCCTCACTGTTGGTAGAATCCTATATTCCCTCTATCTGAGAATGGTTTTAAATCACTGAACTGTAATCTTCGATATTGATTAAAGATTTCACACAACTGATAAATTGTTAGACAGTGCACACAATCGTCTGCAGACCAGAGAGAGCCAAGTAGTATGGCAATACAGTGCCACCTGTAAATAAGTGAAACACATGGTATTGTGCCATTGCATCAATGCTAAACATCCTCAACCAAACTGCTTGTGGAAGCATGAAGTCTCATCCAATGACAGGAAAACATATTGGGTCATAAAGGCCAGTATTATGAGGCATGTAGGATAACAATTATTGTTATCCTACATGCCTCATTTATAGCACGCTAATGTTCTTTGCTTTAGTCGGAGTTAGGTATGGGTCAAAGTCTTTGATAAGTAAGTGAAACACAGGCCCAATGTTATTTCATAAGGAAAGGTTTGCCACTAATGATTATGCCGTTGTAGGAGACTTGTAAAGGTTTGGTTAGTGGTGCCATTGACCTTGGGGTGGGGGTGGGGGCTTTAGAACCCAATAGGAGATGACCACAGTCTATTTGGCTAAGAAGAAATGCTTCCACTAATTATATGCTCTTTGACAGCTCTGTGAATTGACAGGTCCACCTGCTTGTCAAGGTCAAAAAAGGAATATGGGACCATGCAGGCGGAAGGTTTGCTGAGCCTCTCATCTTTCTGCAATACATCATAGCCAGGAGCTTGTTAGAAACTGTGGTAGCCATTATCAGACTTCTGAGCTGGCTTCATCTGCTTTTCATGGCATAGGAAATGTTGCTCTAAATATTGATGATGCGCAAAAAGAATGACTCTCTTGAGACAGAGAAGGTATTCCAATGGACAACTTTATATCCATTATTGTTGCCGTAAAAAAGAATTAAGAAAATGATTTGAATATTGAATGAAGTTGGGTTCTAAGTGGTGATTATAGGAAAATACAATTTGAAAATGACTTTGCAGTGTTTTAAGGGTATCATAATTTTCAAATTGTCTTAAGAATTTTCTATCATTTGATGATTAGGTTTCAACTAATTTTGAGCTTGAACGAGATATGGAATATGCATTGGTAAAGACTGCATACAGTTACTAATAGTTTGGTTGTGGTACTTCATAGGCACTGCAAATTTAATTTAGCATGAAATCAATGTGCACCTTTTTGTGTAGCCCACC
Source organism: Platynereis dumerilii (assembly GCA_026936325.1). Taxonomy (NCBI): domain Eukaryota; kingdom Metazoa; phylum Annelida; class Polychaeta; order Phyllodocida; family Nereididae; genus Platynereis; species Platynereis dumerilii. Next base: position 22,061 of record JAPTHN010000296.1, read on the forward strand.
ACATTTGTGTTATAATCTACCCCAATTTTCCGTCGTATAATCTTCAATTTACATATCGCATACAAGACCACACTCATGCAACACCCAGCTGTGTATAAGCACTATTGATTGGAGCTCCAGTAAACTATCAGAGATCTTTAAGCCTCCTTCACTTCAACACGCAAGGCTGAGTATGTTACACAGTCTACATGGGAGCTACTTCCTCTCCATTCTAACTGAAGCATTGCAGCCTGATATTCGTGGAACAAATAACCTGAAATCATAGTAATAATCTCAGAACAAGAACGAGTGAACAAACAACAAAAAATTTTAATTGCATAATAATTAATTCTATGTTAAGTTAATGTGCCCTAAGAAAAGCTACATTGAAAAGGGCAACAATAGCAATCCATTTTCCATTTGAGGTATAATAGAGTGGCATGTAGTGATTTGCTTTGAAACAATGCATGAAAATCATATTGATCCCCGTAGTCTAAGACAACTGCCCATAAGACCGAATTGCTTAAATATGACTCAAAGAGCATACTGTATTTAGTCTTAAAAGTCTAATGATTTTTCAACTTTGTATTCCAGAGATATCGTCCCTTCAATGACCGGCTTGTCCCATGACCGAGTCTAACCAAGGGCGAGAGTTCAAGTTGCACTTTAAGTGGGCAAAGAATAAAAAACACTCAGAAAAGGAAAGGCATATGTTGTCTCCCATAGATGTTCTGGAGTACATTATATCCAAACATCTCTTTTCTGCTTCAAGAGTTTTCAGAGAGCAAAAAGAGCATAATATAGTTAGATTTATTTGTCAGGGAAGTGAAAAACAAGATTCTGTAGAAGAAAGGACAGTGTCTGATGTTTAGAATCTTAGTAGTAGAGAAACATTCGCTCATTCACTTACTTACAGGCTGCACCGTACAGTGTAGGACATTTCAATAAAAAGGTTCAACTGTTGCAAACACACTGCGCATTTTTGTCAAATATGCACATATGAAAAATAAACACTTGAACGAAAAAACCAATAATCAATACATCATTTTGTAAAGTAAAGAAACATTGGCTCATTCACTTACAGGCAGCACTGTACAGTGTAGGACATCTTAATAAATGGTTGGACTTGTGCAAACACATTGTCCAGTTATATCAAATATGTGCATAATATTATGAAAAGGAACACTTGAACGAAAGTGACTGCAATCCTTGCTTAAAATTTGATGCTTTCGTTGAATGTGCTCATTTCACTGCATGCTTTCAGTCCATTCTTCTGTACAATCTAATTTCACCTTTGGCACTATTTCTTTTCAGTTTCCCCACCTCCCCATGCTATTACCTCATTAAGAGCCCAGAAGTGTGAACATTAATAACAGGGAAAAGGCCATTCATTGGTAAGTGTGTTTCATCATTGAATAATCTTTTCAATAGCATATATACTATGTGGCTGCAAAACACACCCATGTTACGTTGACAGGGAAAAGGCCATTCATTGGTAAGTGTGTTTCATCATTGAATAATCATTTCAATAGCATTCTAAATGGCTCCAAAACACACTCATGTTACATTGTAAAGCATTCAATTAATCTAGTTCCTACGATAACCAAATGGCCTTTATATAAAGGGCTTACAAGCTTACAGCCATTCTAATTAAGCAGGCAATTTATTGGTCATTTGCCATTTGGAACTTTAACATAAGTTGACTGGCTTATAATAGTTCATGAATCTTTCAGGTTAGGCTAAAATGCTTTGCAACAAGTAAGTGAACTTGGACTCTCAAGATTTTTAAAACACTGCTTCGGGTTCAAAATGTTGGTTGAGCAATTTCCAATAGTTCATCTTAAACAATAGTCAGGGTTGGCTCCTATTCTTAAGGGGCTCATAAGTGCTTTTGTGACATTAATGGGGCACAACATACTGCACCTAGGTAAATTCCAACATGCAGTCCCCATGAATAAAATAGTGAAGGAGCCGGCATGGTGTGTAAATGGTTCTAAAGGCCATCACAGAAAGAGCAAAGCAGCAAAATTATATAACACTGTGTGAAGGCCAACATAAGGTGGAACACTTTCACAAAAAGGAATAGACAAAATGTCTCTTTTCAGTAGCTGAAAGGGTTGATTGAAGAAGTGTGAGTGAGTTGAATCAGCAATATTTAACATACAACGCAACTCAAATTAAAGTATGACTACCTGAACAGCAAGCACGAATCAGTTGCTTCTTTACAATTTTACACCTTAAGGCAACTACAGAATCATGTCTCAGTGAGACATTGTCTCACCTTAACCTAATTTAAGCTCAACCATCCCAATTGTGTTTGATTTCCTTAATACTATGCCCCTTGCTATTTTCTGTTATATTGCCAGCTTTCTCAATAGAGGACTGGAATCAGCACAAAGTTGTGGTGAAGTTCAAACTAGGTAAGAAGAGCGTTTCTGACAGAAAATGTTATCAAATATAATATAATGAGTTCTGCTGTAGTTCTATGCATCAGAAGCTTAAGGGATACTAAATTTGCAGATTTTTCCAGTTATTCATTTCTAACAGCTGATTTTTAGATTTGTCATCTGCACAGTCTATTATCTTCACAGAATGAAATGTAAAACCAACATATCAAAAGCACAAAGGAAATTAAGAAAAAAGAAGCCTGCTTTGATGTCTTCTAGTGTGTTCATGAGATTTATATATACAAGATGAAACTATGACATCATTACGGTTATGTGAAACTTTGACAAAGCTACAAGAACATGCAAAATAGGCTTATCATTGAGAGATTACATTTCAAAGAAGGCAAGCTACACAGAGAGTTTTTACCTTTATAATAATAATAGGTATTTGTATAGCGCTAATTCCAGTAAACTGCTCACTAGCGCTTGTGCATGCTGGATTTATCTGTAGAAACTTTTAAACAGGTAAGTCTTAAGATTTCTCTTGAAACCTTCGAAAGTTTTGGAACCCTTGACTGTCTCTGGGAGTTGGTTCCACAGTTTCGGAGCGGCATGCGAAAAGGCTCTGTCTTCAAATTTGTTTTTATTGCAGGAGGGTGGTTCATTTAAGAGCATTTTGTTATTGCTTCTAAGATTGCAGTTTCGTTCAGATTTTGGCTGAATCATATTTTGAATATACAAGGGAGCTTGCCCGTTTATTGCTTTCCAAGTTGTTAACATGAGTTTGAATTGTATTCTTGCTGGAATGGGCAGCCAATGTAGTTGCTTCCTATGCTGGCTTACACTGTCATGCTTTCTCAATTTTTCAATGAGTCGAACGGCTGAGTTCTGGGCCACTTGAAGTTTATGCAGCAAACGACTCGATGTTCCATAAAGAAGACCATTTCCATAGTCTAGGTGAGGTGTGACAAGAGCATTGACCGCTGTTTTACAGGTTTCCTTGTCCAATGACTTCCTGATTTTTGAAATGTTTCTAATATTGAAATAGACATTCCGACACATTTTGTTAACTTGTTTTTCCATGGTCATGTTTTTGTCAAAGATTACACCCAGATTTCTAACATGATCAACTGCATTAATTTTGACATTGTCGACATTGATTGATGATACTTGGAGTTTATTAAGTTGATGTGGACTGCCAATGAGCAGTAGTTCTGTTTTTTCTCCATTGTTACAAAGCTTGTTTTCATGGAGAAATTTTCTGATATCAGCAATGCACTTTTCCATTTTGACTACGGCATTTTCTTGTTCTGAGAAAGTTGGTTTGAAAGAGAGTATAAGTTGCTCATCATCGGCATACTTTTGGTCTTTCACTTGGTGTTTTTCAGCCACTTCACTTAATGGAGCGATGTATGAATTAAATAGGATTGGTCCTAATTTTGAACCTTGAGGAACTCCAAATTTGAGTGGCAGTCTGGTTGATGTCTTGTCGTTAATTATCACCGACTGTGACCTTTCAGAAATGTATGACTTGAACCAGCATAGCGCAGAATCATGAATACCGTATCTGCTTTCTAAACGTTTCAGTAGAATCTTGTGATCAATTGTGTCAAAAGCGGCTGAAAGGTCCAACAGTACAAGCATCGTTACTTCACCTTTAGTCATATTCAACATGATATCGTCATGGATCTTTGTCAGAAGGGTTTCAGTGCTGTGGAATTTTCTGTAAGCTGACTGTTTCTCATCGTCCAGGTTGTTTGAAGTAAGATGGTCTGTGTATTGTTTAATAACAGCACTTTCAATAAGTTTGCCAAGGAATGACAGGTTTGATACTGGTCTATAATTCTTTTTGATTAGATCCAATCCACATTTTTTCAACAAAGGTTTTACTAAAGCATGTTTTAGCTCAAGAGGCATTTCTCCCTGTGTGAGCGACTTATTGACGACATTGGTTATAACTGGGAGGTATTCGTCAATACATTGGAGCAAAAGCCATGTGGGAATAGGATCAAGTTGGCAGTGTTTAACTGGCATTTCTCTGATCAGTTTCTTTATGTCACTTTGAGATAGCCTTCTGAAGTGTCGGAGTGTATGAGGGGCAGTTTCGATATTGTTAGCAGTATCATTGTGCGTGGAGTCCAACTTAGACCTGAGGGTTTTAATCTTTTCATCAAAGAACCTATTGAAATCATTTGCCAAGTCAATTTCATTTGTGTGTGGTGGGAGAGGTAGTTCTTGTTTTCTGTTCAAACTTGAGTTCAGTAACTTGAACAACTTCTTAGCATCACCATTAGAATCTTTAATCTTGACTCGCAGATCTTCCGATTTGAGGTGACTCAGCTGCAGATTCAATGCATTTCTTTTTTCTTTGAATGACTCCCAGTCATATTCAAGTCTGGTTCTCCTCCATAATCTCTCAGCTTTCCTCTTTTCTGATTTTAGAAGCTTGATATCAGCATTGTTGAATGGAGTGGGCGTGCGTAGAGTTACTTCTCTGACTTTAATGGGAGCATGTTTCTCCAGAACCTCTTCAGTAGAATTATAGAGTCGAATCAGTTCATTAAGATCTTTCTGTTCCATCCCACTTACAGACAGATGTCTTCCAATGTCTTTTTTGAAATCTGGAACAACAATTTTTCTAGTTTTTCTGAAACTGATTTTCTTCTTGGGTTTTTTTGCTTTCTTGATTGGAATGTCAAACAGAATGCAATTATGATCAGAGAGCAGGTCACTGACCCTACAATTCTTCAATATGGATTTTTCTCGAGTAATAACAAGGTCCAGTGTATTGCCATCTTTGTGTGTTGGTCCAGGGACATGTTGCACAAGACCAAACATTTCAAGGATGTCATTGAATTTAATGGCCTTTTTATCGTCCCGTTTATTCACATGAAAATTGAAATCGCCAGTAATTATGATTTCATTGTTGAATGTTTGATAGTGTCCCAGAAACTTTGTGAATTCAGTGAAGAATTCTGCAATACTGTATTTATTTTTGTTGGATGACTCTGGGCGGTAAACTAGAAGAATTGTGACAATTTTCCCGTCCATTTGGACTTGGATTTCCATGTGTTCAAAGGTCTTGGTCTTCATGCGATGTTTTTGAATTGCTTGAATGCCAGATTTGACAAGGCAACCTACTCCACCACCTGGTCTTCCTAAGCGAGGCGAGCTGAGAAAGATATATCCACCATTTTGCTCCAACTCGCCGATTTCAACTTTATCATCATCTTTTAGCCAAGTCTCAGTGAAAAGAAAGATATCTAGATCATATTCGTCATTGTAGTCCTTAACAATTTGCATTTTCTGTCTCAAACTCTGAGCATTCCACACACAGGTTTTCAGAATATTGTTTGGTTTGAGAATAGTCTTGTTAGGATGAATGCTTATATGTTCGGCAGAAGCTGACATGGAGTCATTTTGAGCTAAAATCTCAAATCTGTTTGAGAGTTTGACTAAGCTACTGTTGTGGATTACACGGTTTACATTTGACTGAGTTGCGGCTGTTGCTGGTCGTAGCCCATTGACATGTCTATTTAGACCAGTTCGCAAGGCATCAGAATAAAGCTTTCTATATGTGTGCATTGTTATTATCTGTTTGATGTCAGAATTCGATAAGCAAGCAATATGTGATCTGTCAGTTAGTGACTAGATCAGACAATTTAAAAGTGATCTGTCAGTTGGTGACTAGATCAGAACAACTTAATAGTGATCTGTCAGTTAGTGAATAAATCAGAGCAATTTGAAAGTGATCTGTCAGTTAGTGACTAGATCAGAACAATTTAATAGTGATCCGTCAGTTAGTGACTAGATCAGAACAATTTGATAGCGATCTGTCAGTTAGTGACTAGATCAGAACAATTTAAAAGTGATCTGTCAGTTAGTGACTAGATCAGAACAATTTAATATCGATCTGTCAGTTAGTGACAAGATCAGAACAATTTAATAGTGATCTGTCAGTTTGTGACTAGATCAGAGCAATTTAAAAGTGATCTGTCAGTTAGTGACTAGATCACAACAATTTAATAGTGATCTGTCAGTTAGTGACTAGATCAGAAAATGTAAAAGTGATGTGTCAGTTAGTGACTAGATCTGAACAATTTAATAGTGATCTGTCAGTTAGTGACTAGATCAGAACAATTCAATAGCGATCTGTCAGTTAGTGACTAGATCAGAACAATTTAATAGCGATCTGTCAGTTAGTGACTAGATCAGAACAATTTAATGGCGATCTGTCAGTTAGTGACTAGATCAGAACAATTTAATAGTGATCTGTCAGTTAGTGACTAGATCAGAACAATTTAATAGCGATCTGTCAGTTAGTGACTAGATCAGAACAATTTAATAGCGATCTGTCAGTTAGTGACTAGATCAAAACAGTAGATAAGACGAATTGAGGATGAACGATGGACAAACAATGTATAAATGTACAATCAATTAATATATATATGAGAATTACAGCAGATTAATATGTGAAATTGTTATTGAAGATATGGTGTCTGTTGGGCTGAGCGAGGCTGGTGGTGAGTTGAGTTCTTGGATGTGTATTGGCAGTGTTGAGATCTTCAAAGGATGTGTATTGGCAGTGTTGAGATCTTCAAAGGATGTGTATTGGCAATGTTGAGATCTTCAAAGGATGTGTATTGGCAGTGTTGAGATCTTCAAAGGATGTGTATTGGCAGTGTTGAGATATTCAAAGGATGTGTATTGGCAGTGTTGAGATCTTCAAAACTTAACTTCAATTAACTGGTGCTGTCAAGTGATTTGGAGAGTGCCTGGTATAATAAGTAAAAGCTGAAGAGACAAAATATGATAATTAGATAGGTTATGTTGTCATGCAGCTCATGTTTCCTGCAAGAATACTTAGTGTTGAATTCTTTATTTATTCAAGTTAATTTTTTCAAATCTGAAATTAGATCAATAATATAAAGTAGTTAGGCCTGTAATATATACAAGTAAGTGTCTAGGAAAATAAAATATATCTTGTTGTGGTTGGGGGTTTGCTGTCTGGTAGGCTTTATTTCTAGGAAGCTGGTGCTGGAGTCTTGAGTTCTTGATGTGTATTGGCAGTGTATTCAGCTTTTCAAACTTAAAATCTCACTAATTGATGCTGTCAAGTGAAGTGGGAAGTGTCTAGAAACATAAATGAATGCTGGAAATAGAAAATATGACAGTTAGATAGCTTTTCATGTGCAAAAAACGAAGGCAAAATGAGCGAAAATGGAGGTCAAAACAATGTGGATTGGAGCCAGAAAACGATGTTGGAAATGGCAGGCAATTAAATTGCAAGTTATTGCACTAAAATCACCTGGAAAGAGCATAAAAAGGGTAAATAACAGGAAAGAAACACTTTACCGACATTCACACACAAGAACAGCAGTCAAATATGCCCAGAACTTATTTAAAAGACGAAAATATCCACTGCTGATTTTTCACTGTGCTCACAGCCAGAAAGCATTTGTTTCCATGACACATTTAAAAAAAAAAAAAAAAAATAGGTCATTGATTTTGTTGAGAAAACACCTTTTTTTAGTCAATTGTCTTTCAGTTTAGCCGTTATTCCCTCGTAAGTCAAATGTTTAGATCATATAATATTTATATTATAAAATCAGACTGACACTGCACAACATAAAGACAAAATCACTCAGTTTCTCAAATAGACAACAAAGCTTTTTAACCTCTTCAGTTTTAATTTTGTAGTTTAATTGACCTTCATGATTAAAGATCGGCTTTTAATTACAATGTGCTTAGAAAAATTCAGAGATTGACTGGTAAAAGAAACAAACTGATAAAGACTGACCTATACTAAAATAGCACCTCTATTATATATACCTCTGATTTATGGACAAACTTAGGAACTGAATGGCGGGATATATTATTTTTTAAAACACTGAGAAAAACATTTACAATAATTTAACTACACGACACCCTTTACAATATTTCTGCAGGAATTACTTAAATTCATTAGACCATAGATTTTATTCATATAGCCTTGGAATATCGTAGAAACTATTGCTTTGAATATTATGGCGGGGGGGGGAGGGTTGTTCTCAGCACTAACAGTAATTACTGCCATCCACTGCTACGGAGTGGAATAGCTATTAAGCAAGACTCTCCTAATTTTCTTAATAGCCCTATTTTTAGAACATCATCCATCAATGTATGGCCAGGCTATCTACGGCAATGCAAACACCACCGTGCCTGCTGTATTAATTTTTTCGTAATAATCCATTTGTCTTATCTTATATAATCAATCATAGTTTTGCTTCTGCATTTCATCCTGTCTGCATTTCTCTTCCTCCCTCCTCTTTCCCTCTTTGCACCTTTTCCATGCTGCCTACAGTCTTCTACTATTTTCTTCAATTTCTCCTCTTCTCCCCTCTTATCATCTCTTATCTGTCCATCCACTCTGCAACCTAATGATATAATACATATAGCTCTCTGAAAATCCGCTTTTCCACCTATCCTCTCTCCCCGCCTGAGTCTTCTCTGCTCACCTCTCCTATTATTCTATCCTATCCTACCCTCTCTCATCACTCCCATTCCCTTCCATCATATCCTTCTACCTGGTGAGATTAGGGGGAGGATTTGTCTGGTGGTAGCATGCTTGGCCGCTAGGGTGCCAGATGCTGGGCCCAGGGTCAAATCCCGTTCTTGCTGGACCTATGGTTGACTGCTGTTTCAATCATTCTTTGCTTCGTTGCTGTGTTCCCTCCTGTTCTAATTAACCTACCCAGTGCAAATACAGGATGCAAAGCCCAAATCATCCGTCCATCCATCATACTTGGCAATATATTCTGTCAAACCTCACATACCTTTTATTTTTAACAAATCTCATTTAAGAAGTTGTTATTCCGAGCATTAGATTTTGTCGAGATATCCAGATTATCAAAGGGATAATAATTATCATTTTCTTCAAGATATTTCTTTGATCCACATACTGTCTAGATGTGAAGAAGATCTCTCAGCCGAAGGAAAATCACTACCAACTTGAAATGGTTGATTCCCAATTTTCAATGCTTCAATCGATTATTCAAGAGAATATGTTAAAAATTAATATGAGATTATGAAGGTCTATTTTGTTTCTTGTCAAAATAAAGTTCAAGACATCAGACGTTTTCAAACAATTGGGTGTAAAACATCCTGAAAGTTTCTCATGTATGTATGAGTAATTAAGTATCTCTTGAATTAGACAAGGACATTTGTCTATCCTGTTTACTTTACTTTTACAGGCACCAGAAATCATCATACCTTGACCTCTTTGTCATATTTTTGCTAAAACATGTTCAAAAATGGCAAAATATTCATAATTTAGGTTGCAAGTCTTTCGGTTTTATTATGTAATATTATGAAGAGCTAATCTATTATGGTAAGAAGTGACGCCATTCAATAGCTTTTTTAACTTTACTATTTTCACCTATATATTATTTTCAGATTTCATAAAATTAAGATATTTCAGCTTAACATTGTATTCAGACTCACAAGATATTTAAAAAAAATGGAAAAACACAATTTTTGGTCAAAATATCAACTTTTTGGGTCACAAATCTTGAATCATGTCTCAAAACTTAAAGTTAAAAGACAATGAAACTTTTATGTGCCTTTTTAAGAAGTGTCTGTTCTGGTGAGAAGAGAAGAAAAGAGAAGAGTAGAAAAGACTAGAAAAAACAAGACAAGACATGAGGTTTTCTTTCTTCTTGATATCTGTCTCCATCTATCTCTATTTCGAGTAATCTCATTCTGTTTGTTCATGCTTTTCTCCGCCTTTCTATCAACACTCATATGTCGGAATATAAAAGGAGGTATCAGGTGTTAGATGGCAACATAATAAATTATCACATGCACCAACCTTACACTATCGATCTTCTTCTACAAAACTTTAATCTAATCACAACTAAATCTAATATACTTTTACTTCTAAAAGACTTTGAAAAAGAAAATATTATGCCAGAAAGAGCTGAGCAACCAAATGTTTACATTAAATTTTACTCCAGCAAAGCTGCTAAGTATCAGTATTTTTAGACAGGAAAGCTAATTTAATTCCATCGGTTTTTCAGGGAATTAGAGATTAGATCCAAATGAGGATTTCATCCTCAGAGTATGTAAGCTTCTTTCTGCTTTGAAGTTGATACTGTTTACATTTGCAATAAGATGATGACAATCTTAAGAATATTTTTGCCTGTTATTATAACACTTATTGATAAAACTGAAAAATTACTGCAATGAGTGCTCTATGCATCACTCAATTATTCATACTGTTTTATGTATTCCTATATATTTGAAAGTAAACTATACTATGAGTGTTTTAAATTGCTTAAATCTTTTAGAAATTGCAGCCATTGCATGTGACTTGTAAAGAATTATTTGCAAGTTGCAAGCCAAAATTACTGGGTAGAGCAAATAGGCAAGGCAGATGCACAGTGATAGCGATACAGAGTGGTTAGATTGAAAGAAGTTCCAGTTTCTTTAGGTGTGGTTGTTCTTGATGGATTTAGGGATAGGTTTTTGGCATGTGGATCTTCAAAGATCAAAGTGAGTAAAATTGATTAGAAGTATTATCGGTTGGCAAAAGAATCACTGTTGGGAAATAATGTTCAATGCTCCAAGAGTTGTAAGTCGCAATGATATATAAATCCATGTAACTGGGAGCAGAAACAGTTGTATGTTATTTTCAATAAAATAGCCTTAGCCTTTGTGAATTATACTATAGAACCCTAGAAGTTGCATAAAGAGATTGAGTTTGTTTTGGCCAAGGCAGCTAATCATTCATGAAATTTAATTAGTTTGTGGTGTGACCCAAAACTCCACCAACTCAATCATTTCATAGCGATTAGTGCCAGAGAGTATGTGTTGGGCTTGGACAATGCCATTCAGTGTTGCCAGATTAGAGAAGATGGCTCGATTCCCAGGGGAAGTGTCTAATAATTTTGGTTTAATGCCTCATTCACTATTATTTTCCAAGAAAGCACTATTATATCTCATGTTTACCCAGACACCCTTGTAATAGCGGGGCAGGTGTCTAAAAAAATAGTGCATTTATACATAGAAGCATGAAACTTGGTACACACTTAAAAAACATCTTAACAAACATATTTGGATAGGGAGCCACTTCAGATTTAGCTTAGGTGGCTACTGGCGGCCATTTTCCAAAATGGCGGTCAATTCTTCCATGTTGCTGCTTTCTGTGTAGCTTCTACAAATAGAATACATGTAAATTTTGTTTTTTATTGCTTCTCTAGGTATTCAGTTCATTACTATAACATTTTTTGGTGGCCTGGACTTTATTCAGGCTTGATGGAATCCTTTTTGTTAGAAATTTTGATTCAAACACTGGATTTCGCGGTTACGAATAATTACACCAATTCTTAATTAATCTCAAAATAAGTAACATATTTGAATTCCTTACAAGAAGAGCTTTCAAATGAGTACCCGCATTAATGGGTTTCGTGAAATTGGTAAGAAAATGGAAAAAATTAAAATAAAATGTTTTTTGAAGATTTTGCTTTTTCTTTAATTTTGACAAAGAATTCACGGAAACTATTGATGCGACCATTCATTTTAAAGCTCTTCTTACAAGGAATTCAAATATGTAGTCTATTCAAGTATGTAGTTTAAAAATCAATTGAGATTCCACGAAACTATACGGGAAACCGCGAAAATGATACATTTTCTTCAACAGTTCTAACAAAATGAACCCTGACTACCCTAAAATATCTCAGTTCAATCCAGAAATCAATTGATAATGTTTTTTAGATCTGTAGAAGGAATAAGGAGCACTGTTTTCATACTTCCAAACTATAGGCACTTCATAGAAAGCAGGAAAATGAGATAATTAGCCGCCATTTTGGAAAATGGCTGCCGTGGGTCAACCAGGTCAAATCTGAAGTGGCTCCCTATCCAAATATTTTGTTTAAGACATTTTTGAACTGTGTGCCAAGTTTCATGCTTCTATGTATAAATGCACTATTTCTTCCCTATTCATGACAAATCTGCCCCGCTATAATAGAGAATATTTGGTTAGAACTTGTTGTGTGTTTTCGTAATGATTCTCGAACTGTTATATTTCATAGTGTTTGCACCACTGAGTAAAAATGTAAAACATAAAGTTGTTTTCAACTAAAGAATATCAAAGAGGACATAATATGGCATTTATAACTAGATAACTAGAACAAGGATTCACAAAAATACATCTCTACTTTGGAAAACTCAATGCATCAGTGACTGGGGGAGGGAGGTGGTCCATTACATGCATATGAATGATCATTGATAAGCTCTGTCTGTGGCCATATTGTTACTCCAAAGACCTTAAGCCAAGCTGCAAAGCACCTTTTAAATCCAATCTTCAAGTGCAAAATGAATGAGTAGATAAAATGAATGGACAGAGAATGAACAGCCACTTTTAATGCAACTGCACATGCATGTACGACATAAAATAGTTAGAATAATTTTTAATTTCTCTTGACATCCATTCTATTTAGTAAGAAATTTAGATGTTTTCCCAATTTCAAAACAAGTGTTTTGGCCCAACGTTTTTCCATAATTATGAGTGCACTTTTTCTCTTAATCAAATAATTCATTCATTCCAACAGAATGTTTGTTCAGAGTCTTGGTGTGTAATAAAGAAAAACTGCATCCAAATCCCAACACTTCTACACAGTAGATATCTATGTCAGTTCATTTCTCTCTCCTCTGTCTTTCTCCCAATAGACGTTAAACAGACCTGTGGCTGAGCTGGTGAGTAAATGTCCTCTTCACATCTTTGTTATCTTTCTACTTGTCTTATATATCTATGTGTGTTTTTGCTTTTCTGTGTGAATGAATTCCTGCACAATAGCACATAAGTGGTTAATCTCTGTAAAATGATGGGCTCATATAACTCGCCCAAATGACTCCATACACATTGTGGAAAGGTCAGTGTTGAAATTCTGCATGGACAATATGCAGGCATGGTGTCCCCAAGTGGAGGCTCCTATTTTTCCAAATTAGCGCTAAATGTCTGTCATTATTGTATGCAGAACACACAAATATATCCTCATCTTCTCTGAAGGAAGAGGCAGAAAAAATAATGAAACATTTCAACAGATAATGCAGTTTATTATTGTGATGATATTTTTTGTTTGGCTGCAAAAAACTGCGAAGTGCACTGGCCAGTGGCCAAGCATCAGCTGCATGACACATACTGTACATTGCCCTGCCATACTTCGCATAACTGTTTCTCGTTTTAAATTTGGAAAATGTTTCCTGCTGCTTTCATCACACATATTTCGGGCTCCCTTCCCCACAACTTCATTCGAACCGATTATCATTCCTCACAGCGCATGCCAGTGGCACAAGCTATTCAGAGAATGATGCATGGTCTTCATGTGCAGTCTAATGCCAACTGCCTGCATTATCCACCTGACATTAAACCAGCATTCTGACTATTTGTTATTGCTTTATGTAATTACATGTGTCATCATTATGAGTATTATATTATGGACACAAGAATGTGCAAATAATTTATGTTTTTTTTGTGTGTGTCATCAAGTGAATGTAATCATCACAATATCCAGTATTTTGTGCCATTATTTTCATTCCGGGTTATCCACTGGTACATAAAAGCATTTAGCTGTAAATCTTGTGTGCTTATTGCATTCAACCTATTCTCAAATACTTTTCCATCTGCTATGGTCTTCTGTTTGCGGAGTAACATCTTTTTTCTCACTATTTGCCTGCAATTACTCAACTGCAAAGTACACAGTCAGTCTACTTCACAAACACACCCTCAAAATAGCAGCAACTCTACATCCAGAACGACACTTCATTTGGCCCGCTATCATCTCCTCAAATCACAATTTGAATTTTGATGAGAAGCACACTTCAGGGGGTTTTTTGATACAGTACAACCAAAATAAAGTAAGAAAAGTTTCTGTCAGAAGTCCTCTGTTTACCTATTTTGCCCTCTTTTCTCCTCTCCACCCAAATCTCCTTACAAATCCATTTGACTCTTTACTACAACCTTAGCCGTCATTAAGAACTAAACAGCTACCAATGTAACTGCAATTAGCAGAGGTGCAAAATATCAAGTAAATCTAACCCAATGGGTTATTGATTTTAAATTCGCGTTGCTTAAATGTGATTTTAATACAATTTTAAAAGGTAGTTTCAAGTAGGTAAACGTAGGAATTGATTCAGAGGAAGTCAAAAGGTGTGAAAGGGTCAAGTAGTGGCTGATTCTTCCTTCCTGCTGGGGTAATTGTACTTTATTTTGGATTGTACTGTATGTGATGCAAGCTCCAAATTGCTCTTTAATTGATACCTGGCAATCTCAGGTTAAAATAGTTTTGAGGGTCTTTTTCAGGAACAAGTAGTTTCTAAAATCGCTGAACTTACTTTCTTTTTTAATCAATATTTAGCATTTAACTAGGAAAATATATTCACATTCACACATTAATTTTTCTTCACTCGTATGACATCATTATGAATATTATGGACACAATTACCTAATGTTGCAGGGAAACTTTAACTAACTGTTCTTAAACCTGTGCTTAGCCTGATAGCTTGCATACTTGGTCTGTCCTGAGAGAGGCAAAAAGTATTTAGAGCTACATTTCCAACGCCATGTTAAAAGCAGATGAAGCCAGACCAGAAGTTGGATAATGGTTACCGCAGTTTCTAACAAGCTGGTGGCTATGATGTATTGCGGAAAGATGAGTGGCTGAGCAAACCTTCTGCTTGCAAGGTCACATATTCCTTTTTTGACTTTGACCTCCGACAGACGGTGAAATGTGGGGAGACAAGCAGGTGGACCTGTCAACCCACAGAGCTCTCAAAGAGCATGTAATTAGTGGAAACAGAGTCACACTGCAAACTTGCCAACGGTTAAAGCTAGTACATATTATACAAAAGCTGAACAACCAATCAAAAATAGTGGCATGGGTGGGACATATGCAATACTAATGAAACACAATTATATCCTTATGAAATTTGAGATCGTGTAAAATTTAAAAGTTCATTTGAAAAAACATTTGGAACGGAAATGAAGTAACTTCAATAATTGTTTCTTGGTTGTAAAAGTGGAAGTTTGGTAATTTTGAAATAATTCTCATCAGACTCGCAGATTGCAACATACTGTCAACAGGAACCGTTATGGAATATGAAGCATTGTCTTTTTAAAACCCAAGCAAGTGTGTTGCTCCTTTTTGGTCTAGTTCTACTGAAGTTTGAGATAATTATTTTAAAAAACGGGGAAGCATAGAATAATCAGAGTGTTTTTTATCTCATCTTAACAATTATTCCATTAGAATCCAGTCAATTTGTGCTCAAGCATTTTCTTGGAATTTTTATTGCGGTTTGATCCCAAACAATCTGTATCTTCTTTAAACACCATGCCATAAATTTGCCTTTAATATGCAAAATATGAACGAAAAGTAGGAATATTTTTGTATAGGATTATGTAAATACTGCACAGCCAAAGACTGGCTCTTGGTGATTAGACATTTTATTATCTGTGTAGTTGTTTCCTAATTCAGATTACATAAGAAACAAATTAATCTTGTTTTATCTCATGCAATATTTCATGTCGCATGACTGTTTTGTTTATTCTATGGAAATAATGTTATCTGTGGTACATTATAATTGACGGGTTCTCAGATGCCATGATATTCAGAACACTGATTTTGGTTCTTATAGCAATAAAGAAGTTGACATAATAGAGAGATGATGCGGAAAGAATTGCACAACAATTTGTCAAACAAATGACATTGATTTATTGTCATGTTTTTCAAGCATTGCATTACATCATTTGATTAAAGTTATTGGCTGACTAATGAATCATATTGCTTTTTCTTCAAAGTTACTTAAGCCAAAGGGTCGTGAGAAAAAATGGATAAGCCATTCTTATAGGACTTTGGAATTGTGAAAGCAACCTTAATTGTAATGCCGCTCTTTAGCTAAGGGATGTACAGCAGACTTTTAACAATATTTGTATCAAGTCATTGCACATATTATTCTTCAGGCGTCAATGGGTTTTACCTCATTTTTCTGAATTCAGCTAGCCTCATATTTGAGCCCAGAAGTTGTGAGATATCATTCAGTGATGATGCCATTTATATGCAAATCGAATTGCCAGTATGCATTAGCATATGGTAAAGATCATACACTTGCTATATACAACAGCTTTGAATAATTTATTTGTTTGTTGGCGTAACTGAGCCTAGAAAGAATGCCATTCTTTCATCCAGTTACTTCCTGTAATTGCAACAATGCTGCAGCCATAAATTGTAACTGCAGATAGTTGAGACAGTTTGTATTGGCTTGTTAGAACTGGAACTAGTCATCTGTCAAAATCATTGGAATTCATTTGTCAGGCTGTCAAAGAAGTTTTGCTAATTATTGATGGCAAAACGGCCATTGTCATTACTATTGTCAGCATGTTTTATTTAGAGATATCAAAAAAAGTTAAGTGAAAGAAAAATTACTATTCTTAGTCATAAAAACTAAATGTTTTCGATACTGTAGTGTCCTGGCCACTGACCAGTGATCCTTTATAATAATATTTGCACTTTGTTGTCAAATAATTTTAACATGAATGTATCATTTTAGTGCCATTTACACTGAAAAGCAAATGACAATCAAAATATTTTTAAAAATATCTGTACCTTGACAGAAAATCCTTTGGTCAACTTTGGCGTGCATGTGGCCCGCATGATAGCAGCAGTAGCCTTAATGCGAGTCTCCAAAGGCCATTTAAAATTATTTATGAACCATTTTAATAAATTGTACTTTCCTGTAGTCAAAGAAATGAATGAATAAATATTGTAAGTCTGTCCGTCTGTCTGTCAGAAAGTAAATTTTTATCCGTTATAACAAAATTTCAATATTTCTTTCTTGTTAGATTTTTCTTTTCCAGAGAAAAAAGAAACTCAAGGTGAGGTTAAATTATTTTGATTTACTCCAGGCTCAATGCAAAATTGGCAATACATATATATCTAACCTCTATAATATTACAAAGAAATGTCAGCAACTTTCATTAGTACAGAATATTGAGCATTACCAATCACAATAACATTTTTCTATTGAAGCTATGAAGAGTGCAGTTACTGTAACTTCCGGAATATAGAGTCAGAGAGCATTTTGTGGCTTCATATGCTAAGCAGGACTCATATTAAGTATTCTCAAAGTGAACCGCACAACACTGTGCTGTTCCTCATATATCTGACAGGACAAAATCTTACATAACAAAGGACACAGGATTGAATTTTTGTGGCTTCATTCCGCTTTGTGATACTCATATTGGCAATATCTTACACATTAGAAGCTATCAGTTTCCTTTTATGCCTCATACAACTTCTCCATGATGATATCTGACAATCATCGTATAACTGATTCAAAGAAATTCGTAGAAATATTCTCACTTCTGAGTGTAATTCTGTGTATGAAGGATTGTTTTGTGCTTAAAGAGATATTGTATGCTATGCTTCTTTAATTAATTACCATAATTTACGGAGCCTCAAGTCCTCACAATAAGTTCTGCATTTAATTGAAGCCGCAAAATAGTTAAGATTGTTTTTAAATAAATATTATTATTCCCTGGTTATGAAGTACAGTAAAATTAAATGTCACACTGATGAGACATAATACAAAACGCAGATTTCTAAATATTCCACAAAACAGATTGAAAAAAAAATCCTAATAGACCCAATGAATCAATTTTTTCATTACTAGTTCAATTGCATGAACCTGTGTTCAGCAATGAATAAACCATAACCAAGAAGACAGACTTGGCTTTGGTACACATTTCCCATCTTTTAATGGAAACAATGTGTAGCCTGAGTCACTTCTGTGAATTTCATACAACAAAACTTGATAGACGGCTGGGGGATAGACAATGTCCCTGCGGTCTCTTTACATAATGCTTTTGCATACTGCTTTAGACAACAACACACTGTTTGAATTGCAAACAAAGCATAGTATAGATGCACATCATGCTCCATAATGCCTTTATGCATTAAATCAAATCTTAGCAAGACCAACACTTTCGTTAGCAAACATTCACATTTTTGAGAAATGAAGAGTCCTCATGCACATGTTCTCAAGAGAAGGAACTGTGTTGACAACTTCACATATACACATTCAACAGACAAATACTCATTATTGGTATCAATTTCAGTTGACAAAAGCTAAGTCAATCCTTCCATTATGATCCAATTGTATGTTCTTTCGATAGGATGTAGCACTTCTTCTTGAGTGCGCGTAGCTCTGGAAAATCTGTTTTGTCAATTCAAGGATCATACAATATCTCCATATCGGACAAATGGCCGTTCATTAAAAAATTGGTTGGAAGTAATAAAATATGAATACTCTGAAAGCTATTTGGTGTGTTCAAATTTACTTAAAAACAAAAGTTACTCTGATGCTTCATTATTGTACATTATTGTAGATTGAATAGGTGGAAGCTTCTTCAACAGTTCTTTCAATGGTCCATGTTTTGAAAAGATATTCTTTGATATAAAAAAAGGGTCATTCATAATATGTCCGAGTCACGCGCATGTATACCAATAATAACCTATAAGAAAATACCAGCGTATGAAATTCGAATTTTGGATTGCAGAAGGAGAGCCATTTTGCAAATAACACACAGATATGGTGCAAATGCAATAGTTGAACTTGTACATCTCACTTATTTTGATAATGTTCTGCCATGCAAAATATTTTCTCGTTCATAGTATTTGCATATTTTGAAGAAATACAAAACTAGAGGGAGCCTATGCCAAAGTCACATGACAAATTACAATCAGAATACAACCATAGCAGTGATCACAAACTGTTACACATTGTTTGTTACTATGTGTGCTTTTAGCAGTTAGACATGAAAGAAAAATATATAAGAATCTGCAACTTATAGAGCTAACAACACCCAACAATAACTGTGAATTTTGAAAAAATGTTTTTCATAGTCAGCTGTCAAATTTGATAGAATCTGTGACAAATATATCAAAACACAAATGTCCAGGGCATTTCTTGGACTTGTCATATGCTAGTATATGGATGGATTAAATCGATATACAAGCCCTGATATACCATATCTATCAATGATTGGTACTTCCGCTTGTGGTTTGAGTCTATATGCCGTATCAATAATTGAGCCATTGTGCATTTCTAATATAAATTGACTGAATTATCCAAAGACTGCAAGAAAAAATCCCCTTAAAGAGGCAAGTAACTCAAAAAAAGCATTAAAATATTGAAGTGTTGGAGGAGGAAAAACTTGTCAATCCACATATGATATGTACTGAAGTTTTTCAGGATAAGGGAACTTAGCTGGCTACTAAGCACCTATGTCCATTAAGGCTTAGTGGAGGTCACTAAGAGGGGGTAATCGAACCTTTTTTTGTGCATTTTTTTCATAATCTTATTGAAGATGTGTGCAAACATATGTTTGGCATGAGCAAACCTGCAGTGTTATTATTATTTAATGCATTACAGAAATCATAACATAAGCATTTAAGGGGACATTCGTAGTAGCAACCTTAGTTCCCTTGTCCTGAAAAGCTTCAATTACAAACATTGTTGGAGGGGAGATGATACCCAGGACTGATTAGCTTGATTTATTGTTTTTATGACAAAGTACATTAATTCTTTGCCAATTTTATTTTTAAGACGACTACAACAGAAATGTCCAGAAAAATGAAATGAAAAGGACCTGTTTGTCATTAATAATTATATAGCTTGGGAAACAAATGTAATCCTTTTCACAGATCTATGGCAATTCTAAGCTGCAACAAGTCCTCACATACTGTCACCATCCGTTGTTACAGCTTGTTGCTGGAGCACTTTCTGTTACATTCTGTTGATATAGCCATAATCATCTTCTCAGGTTCAACCGCAACAGATTATTCACAGCTGTTTAATACATACTTTAAGACATAGAATATGATAGCATTCTGCTATCATATTCTATGTCTAAAGAATGCTTAACTTTTGATTGATAATTTTTTAAGAATCAACTTCCCAACTGTCTTCATTAGTCCTTTAATGTGACTAAGACTAAAATAAAATCAGTGATGGTGAGTTGCAAATACAATACAGCATCAAATAACCACCATCAGGTGCCAACCAATATATTTGACTCTGTGATCCCGCTTCTTGTAATTACATGCTCTTTGAGAGCTCTGTTAGTCGACAGGTCCACCTGCTTGACTCTCCACATTCCACCATCTGTCGGAGGTCAAAGCCAAAAAAGGAATATGGGACCTTGCAAGCGGAAGGTTTGCTCAGCCTCTCATCAGTACATCATAGCCGGCAGCTTGTTAGTAACTGTGGTAGCCATTATCCAACTTCTGGGCTGGCTTATCTGCTTTTCATGGCATTGGAAATGCTGCTCTAAATATTGATGATGCAAACAAAGCAACAACTATCTTGTGACAAAGAAAGTATGCAAACCATTAGTCTTTGAACTGTTAGTGGAGCAATTTGACAGAGTTTCTTAGCAGAAAATTTTTAACATTGATTTATTTTAATTATTTCTTTTGTATCATAAATATATAAATTATAAATGACATAAATGAGTAAATGTGAAAAAATTGAGTGTTATGTAACGTTTACACAGAAAAGATTTAATTATAAAGAGGTGTCTTTTAAATGTATTCTCAATTTTTTTACTTGTCTCTTAGATAAAGGTAGATTAATTTTGAATTTGATAATTGGGAATGAAATGATTTTGTATTGGAAGGAGTTCAAATGAGAAATGATTGCCTAGCTCAAAAGAGTTGCACAGAGTACTCTATACATCAGACATTCTATATATTACACATTCCATATACTCTATTGATCAGACATTCTATATACTCTATAGATTAGACATTCTGATTAGATTTGTGGACAGGAACTGATCCTTTCAAACTTTTAAAAGCTATGCAGAATGCAAAACTGTTTAATAGTCACACACAGGTGGAGTAGCAGGCCATTTTAAGTTTGAACTTACTGCAGCTTTTATAATATGAAGGCAATGTGTATTGTTGAGCTGTGGAGTATTTGAAAAAGATAGAAAAAGCCACAAATTATCCCATGTTTTCCCCAGGTTATGGTCGGGCAATTTCAAAATGCGTTTGAACTCTTGAGTGTGGGCCACAGCCTGCGCAACATAAGAGACCTCAATTTTCTCTTGTGTAACCTTCCTCTTACATATCATGTACAAGGACGCTCTCATGCAACACTCCAGCTGTGTATAAGCACTATTGATTGGAGCTCCAGTTAACTATCAGTGATCTTTAAGCCTTCATACTTCAACACGCAAGGCTGAGTATCTACATAGTCTAGTGTCCCTGCTCTCTTTCAATTCCAACCTAGCCTGTATTAAATTTTTATACACTGGGTAATGCATCCTGGTATTCGACGGGAATTTGAACAAGAAGCAATAACAGACATCAACAATTTGTGAATTGTTTATCTCAAGTTGATGCCTCGGCATGAGATATATAATTTTTTGACACAAGTGAAAGAAAGTTGAATTGCTGTATTTCGCAGAATAACCATGTGGCAAATAGTTAGCCTATAGGTTATCTGCACTAATGTGTCTAAAAAATATACTTTTTATGTTTACTTTAATGATTGCTACACGCAGGGATGAATTACATAGTGCTCTGCTTAGCCTTCATTACACGTACCATTGGACACGTAATGAGCACTCAAGGATGTGGACTGCCCAAAGAAGCACTTATGATGGCAGAGCTATACTACACAGCAATATCTGCAGATGAAGCATAACAAGTGCCAGCTATCAGTGATGAGATATTGTCAGATGGTTCCAGGCAGCTTTAGATGCAGGCACGTGGGAGATCCCTGTTCACAATTAAGCAGTAATCGAATGACATTGTGATTTCATGCATTAAGTCAGAGCTACTGTAATAGAGGCATTGTGCGATATCACAAAAATCTAAGTGGTTGTAACATTATAAGTGTCTGTCTGAACAACATAATTTATACAGCTACCTGATTAGTTTGAAACAATCGATAGCAGCATTTCAAGACAATAATTTGCAGAGACGATTTCTGCTTAATACTGACAATAAATGTTTCATGAGCAACCTAGAACGCTGTTGTTGTAAAAAAATAACCTTTACACTGATGATGCTTTACACACTTACATAAATTCAACAGCACGACATGGCAAAGACCTTTATGTGTGTCTGATCTGCCTTATATTAAATGAAATTAACTATCAAGTATTCTGCCTCGCCATTCTCTGGTCAAGTCTCCAATATCATATAATTTCGAAAGTCAATGGAAAACGTCTGATGATCCTTAACTTTTTATTCCAGAGAGTCTGACATCTTCCCATAAATGATCACCTAGTCTCATATCTAAGTATTACCAGGGACAAGAGTTCAAGCTACTGTTTAAGTGGGCAAAAAAGAAAGAACACTCAGAAAAAGCAGAAAAGGAAGGGTACATGCTGTTTCCAATATATCTACATTCTGGAGTATATCATGTCCAGGCATCTCTTTTCTACTTCAAAATGTTTTAAAGAGGAAAAAAATGTAAGATATTATGTCAGAGTAGTGAAAAACAAGATTGTGTAGGAGAAAGGACACAGTCTGGTGTTAATAATTTTAGTAGTAGTGAAACATCATTTATATATTTTTCATTATTTGGCATGTTCAAAAATTCGTGGAGGTGTAAAAACGAGCATGTACGAGTTCGTTGATGTGTATAAAGGACATGTATATATTTTTCATTATTTGGCATGTTCACGAATTCGTGGAGGTGTAAAAACGAGCATGTACGAATTCGTGAACATGAAAAAACGAGCATAGGTGCTCTTGTACATGTAAAAACTACACTCGTGAATGTGCTTTATTATTCATTCGTGTATCTGCCAATACTAACATTCGTGGAAGTGCTATATAATTAGGGTTTAGTGTTAAAATTAGGTTTACAGTTAGTTTTAGCCAAGTTTAAGGTTGCAATGTTCGTAATTACACATACACGAATTCGTAAATAACAATATTTCAAACTTACACGAATGATAAATTCGTGTATATGTTCGTTTTTGCTGGTTTTCAAATTCGTGTACATGCCAAATAGTGAAAAATATATACCTCATAAAGGAACATAAGTGCTCGTGTATATGTAATTACTAACACTTGTGGATACGCTTTAGTATTCATTCGTGGACCTGCCAATACTAACATTCGTGAAAGTGCTAGATAATTAGAGTTTAGGGTTAGAATTAGGGTTACTTTTAGGCAATTTCAGGGTTAGTTTGTTCGTAATTACACCTGTACAAATTCGTGAAATGCAATATTTGGCATATGTTCGTTTTTGCAGATTTACAAATTCGTCCACATGTCAAATATTGAAAAATATATACCTCGAAACATTGTCTCATTCTTTTACCTACAAGCAGCACTGTACAGTGTAGGACATCATAATGAAAAAGTGGAACTGTTGCAAACATATTGTACAGTTTTGTTGAATATGCGCCTATGAAAAATGAATACTTGACGGCAAAACCCCATAATCAATACATCATTTTGTGCTTGCAATCCTTGCTTCAAATTTGATGTGTTCATTCAATGCGCTATTTCACTGCATCCTTTCAGCTCATTTTTTTTGTCCAATCTAATTTCACCCCTGGCACTACTTCTTTTCAGTGTCCCAGGTCCTCATGCTATAACCTCATTAGGGGCCCAGAAGTGTGAACATTAATAACAGCCTAAAAGGCCATTCATCGGCAAGTGTGTTTCATCATTGAATAATCATTTCAATAGCATTCTATTTGGCTCCCAAACATACCCATGTTACATTGTTCAACATTCAATCAATCCAGTTCCTGCGTTAACCACAGGCCTTTATATAGAGGGCTTACCAGATTACAGCAGCTCCAATTAAGCAGGTAATTTAATGGACACTTGCCACATGGAACTTTACCTCATTTGACTGGTTTATTGCAGTTCATTAGATATAGATCAGTTTAAGCTAAAATTCTTGGCAAACAAGTATGTGAACTTGGAACCTCAAGATTATTAAAAACGCAATAAAGAATAGTATTATAGGAATTATAGCAATAATTCATAACTACTTTGCTCATTGACTTACATGTGTTTTGGTCTGGGTTCTATCCAATCCGGTCTTTGTAACTTCTAGTTAATCATGTTAGTTGAGCAGTCTCTTCCTGATAATTCATCTTAAACAATAGTCAGGGTTGGCTCCAATTCTTTGAGGGTTCTTAACAATTTTTTTGACATTAATGGGGCACAGCCTACTGCACCCAGGGTAAGTACAACATGCCGTCACCATGACTAAAATAGTGAACAAGCCAGCACTGTGTATGTCAATAATTCCATTGGCTGGCACAGAAGGAGTGTAACAATGCAACTTCATGAAGCAGTTATTGACGCTGTGCACAGAAAGTCTCTTTTTCAGCGGCTGAAAGGGTTGATGTCAGTGGCGTACCTATGGGGGGGGGGCACAGGTGGGCACAGGCCCCCCCCATATTGGACCAGTGCCCCCCATATGAACTTTCCAACTCTGGCTAAACAATTAGTATAGTGGTTGCCCCCCCCCCCCCGAGAAGTGCGTGCCTCCTAGGTGCCCCCCTCGTTCGAGACTCCCCAGTGAACAAGTTGAATCAGCAAAAATTAACATAGTCTATGCATCAGATGCTTAAGGGGCCATAAATTTAACAGATATTTCTAATGATCCATTTGTATCAGATGATTCTTATACTTGTGATTTGCACTGTGCACTGTCAGTTATCATCTAAGCAAAAGAAAAAAATGACAAAGGTACGAAGGACAAGAAGAAAAAAGAAGCCTGTTTTGATGTCTTCTAGTGTGTTCACGTGAGTTATACAAGATGATACTAAAACCCAATTACAGGGTGTCTACAGAAAAAGAGGACAGTCAGTACAATTGGATTTTTTTTACATTTTATTGTGTGCCAAGCATCATTATTCAACAAAACATGATTTGTATATGAACAATATATTCAGAACAGTCAAATTACCCATTATTCGTACCCCTTGATGTGGTAACTTTCTGCAGATGAGACTTAAATGATGCAAAAGCGTGTTTGATGCTCTCCACAAACATTTTTCCCCATGCAGACATGGCGGAGGCCTTTAACTTTAATGCGAGGGTTGCGATAACTTGCTTGATTCTGTCTCCCAATTTGCCCATACTGAATAATCCACTGGGTCCAGCTAAGGAGACAAGGGGTGGCACTCTACCGGGCTCAGGAGGCTTGTTTTGAGGCCCTCCTGGGTCTTCTTTGCAGTATGAACAGGTGCTACACCTTGTAGGAAGATGATTTTGCCAACAAAAGAGTTTCTCATCTGACGCCATTGCACCCCAAATTATTTCAGAATGTTATTATAGACATTTGCATTGATTCCGCACTCTGGTCAATGGTTTATTTGAGATATTTTTGTGATTTTCTTGTCATCAGATGACTCCATGTTGAAGACCAAGCGTTAGGTCCTGAATTGAATTATTGGCAGCTGGAGCATCAGCAAATGTCCCACTACTCACGCGTGAATCATTCCTACTCTCACAAGCACCATAAATGGTGAACAATTTCTCATCAAGAATGAGGAATACAGGACGACCTTTTTAAGCTTAGAGCAATGCAAGCACTTTTGCATTATCATGCTTGCATTTTGCCTTTAGTAGTGGTCTAATTCACAAATAAACATATTTGCAATAGACCTAATATGGCTGACTATCAATTTTATTCTTATGTTAGACTTATCACCAATTTCTGAACTTATATGAGTGTGAAAAAGAAGAAAAGTGACTGTCCTCTTTTTCTGTAGACACCCTGTATGGTTATGTGAAACTTTGACAAAGGTACAAGATCATACAAAATATGCCTATCATAAAAGGATTAAATATCAAAGAAGGCAGGCAATGTTCTGGGAAACAAGGATGCACACGGAGTGTCTCCCTGTATTCCCATAACACATTTTAAACAATCAATGAAATAGGTCATTGATTATGTAGAGAGAACAAATTTCTGTGATACTTCTGTTTTCACCATTATTTCATTAGACAAATTCTCAGATCATCTAATATTTCGAATACGAAACACACTACACTACAGTGACATACCAAAATCACTGAGTTTCTCAAATTGACAACATATCATTTTAACCTCAGCAGATCTCATTTTGTAGCTTAGCTGAACTTTATAAATTTAAAATATATATTTCATTCTAATGACAATGCACTTAAATGAATTCAGAGACTGACAGGGTAATAGACCAACAAACTGATAAAAACTGACCTATCATAAAATAGTTCCTCAATTTTATATACTCTGGGTTTATTGAGAGACTGCCAACTGAAAGACAGAGTGACTGGCTGTATATATTTACACCTGACCCTGGTTTGTTTTGGTTCACATCTTCTGCCTTTTGCCAAGTCAGGTTCTGGGATCTCAATACTATGTAATACACCATACATTTGTAATATTGTGCCTTTTCTCATGTAATTTCAGATGCAATATTCATTTAGCACCAAGAAAAACGCTACTGTATGTCTGAAGGAATTATTTAAATTCATAACGACATTGACTATATTCATATACCCTTGGAAATATAACAGGACCTCCCCAATCACTAAGTGTTTCATCACAGTGATATGTAATAAGTATTCAGCAAGTGTATTCTAATTTTCTTAACAGCCCTATTTTTAGAACATCATTGATCAACATATGGCCCAGCTATCTACATGGTTCTGCTGTATTGTTATTAGGATAATCCATTAGCCTGATTTTCTGCATTTCTTCCTAACTCCTTTTCTCCTCTTCCTACCTCATTCCCTTTTTCTCCCCTTCTTCTCTTCTCTTCCCTTCTCCGCTCTTCTCTCTTCCCTTCTCATCTCTTCTCCTTCTCATCTCTTCTCCTTCTCATCTCTTCTCCTTCTCATCTCTTCTCCTTCTCATCTCTTCTCCTTCTCATCTCTTCTCCTTCTCATCTCTTCTCCTTCTCATCTCTTCTCCTCATCTCTTCTCCTTCTCTTCTTTTATCTTTTCTTGACTTTTCTTTTCTTCACTTCTCTTGTTGTTGCTGAACTTCCCAGTTATACAAGATATCGTGAATTTTCAAAGGTATATTTCCACACTATATATCTACATTCTACACCATATATCTTCTTCTGCGAACTGAATCACATTACATCTAAATCTAAAATACTTTTAGTTCTAATAGACTTTGAAAAAGAATATATCATATCAAAAAGAGCTGAACCACCAAATGTAAGATATTTACTTCAGCAAAGCTGCTCAATATCAGTAGATGGAGAAGGGAAAGCTTATTTTTCAGGGTATTAGAGTTTAGATCCAAGTGAAGATTTTATCCTGAGAGCATTTAAGCTTCTTTCTGCTTTGAAGTTGATACTGTTTGTAAATTGCAAGAAGATGATAACAAATCTTAAGAATGTCACAATTTTTGTTAGTTATTGTAACAAGATGAACTAAATAACTATTTCGTCTGAAGTTTTTTTAACGGAGGTCTGCGCTCTGTACATCACTAGATTGGCGTAACAAGGGGGTCCTGAGTTGGGGGGGGGGGGGGACCTCGGGGACGCCATTGGATTCTATCCGGTTCTTTATATTGGAGACTAAACCATACTCCTAGTGTAAATTCCCTAAATTATTGAGAATTTGCAGACCCAAAAACTGTTTTGTCCTCAATAATCCTTTGCATGTAATGTGGCATGTGAAGTACTATTTCCAATCACAAATTACTGTTAACGGCAAATAGGCAACCAAACCTAAATAACTTCTTTCAGTCTAATCACTCTTTATCATTGTACATCTGTCCTGCCTCTTTGCCCTGCCCAGTAATTCCATTAGAAAGTTGTATCTATAGAATGCATGCAAACTGAAGAAATATAACTTTTTTTCCACTTCCATAGCCACTGTGAATTATATTTCGGAAACTGAAAGTTACATTAAGAGATTGAATTTGGTTTAGGTAAGGCAGCTGATCATTCAAGAAATCTAATTAGTTTGTGCTGTTACCCAAAACTCTACCAACTCAATCACTTTATGGCGATTAGTGCCAGAGAGTATGTGTTGGGCTTTCACAACACCATTCAGTGTTGCCAGATTAGTGGAGACGGCTTGATTAGCAGCGAAGCTGTCTGAAAATTCTTGTTAAATGCTTCTTTTATTTTTATTTCCCAAAAAAGCACAATATCTATTTTATTCAGATGCCTTTAAAAACAGGGTACATTTGGTTAGAATAGACCATTACTGTTTTTTTTCTTCCAGACAGTTGGCACTGTATCTCTTGAAAACAATTGTTATACTTAATAAAGATCTGTGATCATTATCAAGATTTAGCAGTTTTTTAAGCTCAGGTATTCTCCATATGAGTGTGTCCTGCAGTTATTTGTAGTTCATCAGATATTCCATTCACTTCAACTGTGTATTTGCGTAAAATATATTGTGTATCCTATAATCCTACTCCCGACACTTCGAAGTAGAGGATTATGTCTACTCATTTTTCTCTCCACTGTCTTTTTCCCAATAGAAATGAAACAGACCTGTGGCTGAGCTGGTGCATAAATGTCCCTTCATATCCTTGTTTTCATTCTACTTATCTTATATAGCTATGTGTGTTTTTGCTGTTCTGTTTTGGTGAATTCCAGCACAGAAGCACATTAGCTGTTATTCCCCAGAGTGAAATGATGGGCTCATATAACTCTCCCAAATGACTCCATGCACATTGTTGAAAGGTCAGAGTTGAAACTCTGCATGGACAATATGCAAGCAAGGTGTCGCCCAGTTGAGGCTCCTATTTTTCCAAATTAGGGTTAAATGTCGTTCATTATTGTATTCAGCACAAACAAATATATTCCCATCTTCTGTGAAGGAAGAGGCAGAATAAATAATGAGACATTCCAGCTGTTAATGCAGGTTCATTATTGTGATGATACCTTATTTTTGCCTGGAAAGACCGCTAAGTCCCCTGGCCAGTTTAGCATCAGCTGTGTGATGCATACTGTACATGGCCCTGCCATGCTTCCATAACTGCTTCTCTTAGCAGCTTACATTTGCAATTGCTTTCTGCCACTTGCATCCTACTGATTTAAAACTTCCCCACCACTTCATTTGAACCAATTATCATTCATCACTGTGCATGCCAGTGGCACAAGCTATTCCAAGAATTTGCATGGTCTGCTTGTGGGGCATAGAGTCATTTGCTTGTATTATCCATTTGACATACAAGCTTAAATATGTCTACCTGTTGTTTCAGAAATTAATGACAAACAACCAAAAGCCATATACCTTATGTAAGATACTCAGAGATGTATGTGGAAATTAAATTTAAAAGAGGCTCTAAGATTTATAATAATCTAACAGCAGGGGTGTGTCCTGCACTTGATAATATATTGGGAGTAAGTTATACTACATACTTGGGGGTAAATATACCCCATTTATGCAGAGGCCAGTACACAATGTGTGACTGTCAAGTGGATGCGCACATCACAATAACCAATGTTTCGTGCAATTCATTTTCTTCTTGGTCAGCCACTGGCACGTAAAAGCATTGATTAGTAAGTGTTGTGTGCATATTGCATTCAACCTTTTCTCAAATTACTGTGACATCTGCTACGGGCTCCTATGTGTTTGCAGAGTACTACCTATTTTCCCGCAATTTGCTTGCAATTACTCTACTGCTAAGTGCTCTGCCTACTTCCTTCAGAAACAACACCCTCAAAATAGCAGCTACTATACTTCTAGGAAAACACTTCATTTGACTCACTGAAATCTCCTCAAAGCACATAATGAATTTTGAAGAAGTGCACAGCAGGCCGTCTAGGAATTTTTGTGAAATATATAATGCAAGTGAATGAAGTATATTATACAATGTATACATAATGTCAATATATATATTGTTCAACATGTTGATAAATAGACACTTGGCCATCTCACGGTAGTTCTGGTATTCACATAAGAAAAAAAAGGTTGTTTTTTTTAAATTGCCAAAACTTGTTTCCTATTATAATAACACTTTTTCTCTCATCTTAAAACTGAATTTATTTATATGTTGGCTTTTGCGATTAGTAATAACAGTCCAGTATTTGATGCTTATAGTGAACATGTTATTCGAGCAATTTCTTTCTGGTGCTTCAGCTTAAACCGTTGCTCAAGGTCTTTAGGGATTCCTAAGGTCTTTTTTGACATTAACGAGGCCCAGCATAGAGTGCCTGGGGAGAGTCCAACAAGCAGACACCATGAATAAAATAGGAAATGAGTCTGTGAGGTGTCAATGGTTCCCTTGGCTAGTGCAGAAAAGAGCAAGAATAACAATTGGATGTAGTGCTGTGCCGGCCAATAGAAAGTGGCATAGTCTTTCAAAGATAAATGAGAAGTCGTAAGGAAGAGTTGATATTAATACAAGAAGTGCATGAATAGAGAAACCATTATTATTGACTCTGCGGACACTGGGCAAGCACAAATTCGAAATTGAAAAAATGTTGACTATGATTTAAACCAGGAATTAACTGTTTGAAAACCCAATTTTGTTACAAAGACTAAAACAGCATTTGAGTAATATTTGCATATTAATGGGTCAGTAGTGGTTTAATTTTCCATTTTATGTTACATAGAGGTTCTTCATGCTAAATGTTATCTTATTATATTTCCTTCATTACATATATATCAAATACTTGAAAAGTATGGTAGTTGATACTTACAATAGATTTTATGTTATTTATTCTCAATTTTATGATCCATTTACAATCAGCAGACTCCTGACAGTCGCTCATCTTCTAATTCATCATTCACCCAGTGACCCAGGTGATACTCCTTGTTGATGTAAAACATAGTGTAAAAAAGGCAGGTGAAAAAGACTCCTTTGATGTCTTCTAATGTGTTCATGTGGATGATAAAGGAACAAAATTATGGATACCTGAAACTTTTTCACGTGTACCAAAGCATACAAAATAGGCCTGTCATTAAAAGATGGCATTTCAAAGAAACCAGCCTAGTTCAGAGAAGCACAATGAGTGTCTACCTGAGTTTCCATTACAGGTTTCAAAAGATCAAGGAAATAAGTCAATGGTTTTGTAGAGATGCTAACAGGTAAAGTATCAACGTTTCTTTTTAGTCAATCTCCTTTTTCAACATTTCAACTGTTGATAGGTTATTAAAAACTCTTTATATACTCAATAACTCAAACATTAATTTAGATGCACTGATGAAATGAAAAACTGAAAAACTGATTGGCGGATTGAAAAAACAAACAAACTTCTGAGCAACTAAGAAAAGACTTTAAGACAAATGTAGGTTGTTGATATTATATAGACATACTGACAGACAATCACTCAGTCATTCACTATTTGTTAAAATACCAAGTAAAAGGTTGACAATTATGTCTGAAGGAATCACTAATATTCATAAGACATAAGTTATATTCATGTAGTAATATGGCATCAAGTGTTGCTATAATATAATGGAGACTTTTTAGCACTAAGTGTAATTACTACTGCCTTCAACATAGCCTTGGTGTGGAGTAGCTATTACGCCAGGCAGCACTTGTCGCCCAATTTCCGTAATAGCCCTATTTTTAGAACATCATTGATCACCTTGTTGGTAGGCTAGCTAACTACTATGCTTATACCAATGGCCTGTCTTTCTGCCGAAGAGCAATTATATAAGTATTTGTTAATTTGACGGCAAAAATATAATTCTAAGTGTCAAACATGTCTGCTTATCTTCTGATCATATTCTTATCAGCCAATCAATTACTCAGTTCTTTTCTGGTCTATTCTGCCCCCTCTCCACCTATCCCATTACCCCTATGTCTCTCCACTTCATGCTTCTCTTGCTGCCCATTTTCTCTCTGTTTTACCTTTTCTTCTGTGCAATGAGAGTTCCAAACTGATATTTTCTTCCAGATAATTCTTTGATCCACCGAATGTCTGGATGCAAAAAATATCTCTTTGCACTTCTCTTTCACTTTTCTTTGGAGAATCAAAATTACTCCCAGGGAGAGATTGTTTGTTCGCTTTGCTTCAAACTAATATTTGAAAAAATGTTAAACTTTGCAATTTTGTATCTTGTTAAATTTCAGTGAAACTGTGGAGAATCTTTGCAAGCAGTCTCTCTGTTAAGACAAACAAAATAAGTTTGCACACTGAAGAGAGAAAAGAGAAGAAGAAGAGAAGAGAAGAGAAGAGAAGAGAAGAGAAGAGAAGAGAAGAGAAGAGAAGAGAAGAGAAGAAAAGAGACGAGAAGAGAAGAGAAGAGAAGAGAAGAAAAGAGAAGAGAAGAGAAGAGAAGAGAAGAGAAGAGAAGAGAAGAGAAGAGAAGAGAAGAGAAGAGAAGAGAAGAGAAGAGAAGAGACGAGAAGAGAAGAGAAGAGAGAAAAGATGATCTTTCTTGCAACAAAAGATAAGAGAAGAGAAGAGAAGAGGAGAGGAGAGGAGAGGAGAGGAGAGGAGAGGAGAGAAGAGAAGAGAAGAGAAGAGAAGAGAAGAGAAGAGAAGAGAAGAGAAGAGAAGAGAAGAGAAGAGAAGAGAAGAGAAGAGGAGAGGAGAGACGAGAAGAGAAGAGAAGATGATCTTTCTTGCAACAAAAGAGAAGAAAAGAAAATATGACAGTATTTCCCCTGTCCATGCTTTATCAACTTATAGTAAGAATAAATTGAGTATTAATCTGTTGATCACATGTTTCTCAAATACTTCGCTTTTCCAAATTGGGTTCAGATTTAACGTACATTTAGACAGGAATGTTTCAGAAGACAAAAACAGCTAGTAAGAGCTGAACCACCAAATCTAATCAGAGATTTCCTTCAGCAATCTGCAATATATAAGTTGCCCTAAAAAGGAATTTTAATTACAGAATTCAACAGGTTTTTCAAGGTGTTAGAGTTTAAATATAAATGCGGATTTTATTCTCAGAGTATGTAAGCTTCTTCTTGCTTTGAAATTGATACTTTTTGCATTAGAAGTAAGGTGATGACAGGCCTCAACAATATATCATCCCAATCTTACCTGGCATCCAGGCATTGTAAGAAGACCCACCTAAAATGTTTTATCATATTTGGGTTTCATTATTTGTAATACGCATGTGTATCAATGAAGCTTAGTTAAAGTGTTTATCATAAACATTTTGTGGGCGTTTTGAATATAGAAAGAGTGCATTGACATCACTGATTCTGACAATATGTAATATTCTCTCCTTATATTCAGTTTAATGTTGGAGATTGAACATGAACATTGGATTAAATGAGTAAATCTGCGCTGAAATTTAAATCTGATTTATAGATTGTCTGGTAGAGTTCTTTCCGGACATTCAACAAGAGGGGTAGTGTTACTCTCAGTACAAGTAATGCAGACTCAGACTCAGACTCAGACTCAGACTCAGAAATCGTTTATTTTCCCACTTTTGAAGATAAATATCGAAATTATACATTGATATCATTATAGAAATAGGGGCCAAGGAGACCTCTCAAAGATTAATATCCCTGCAGAGTGGCCACCCTAAGACACATTACAACCAAATTGAATATATAAAATAGGATTCGCCAATATCGCGCCAAAGGGAGAAAAAAAAACAATAAATAAATAATAACGTTAAACTAAACAGCTTTACAATACAGTTGACCAATTGAGAGAGTCACCAGCATATGTTTGAAGAAATGACATTAAGTCTAGTTGAACGTGTTAAGAATAAGGGAGAAGAACCGCACAAAGACACTAGTGACCGCAAATATAACAATTTTGAATTGTGCATTCTGTTTGATATGAATTAATAAAATCATTTTTAATGTATAGCTTAAAGCCATCTAGGCTATGCGTATAAATTTTGTTTTTGATACTTACTTTCATTTTATTGAAACAAACAGGAAACCTGTACCTGATAGAATGCCTTGCGAAGTCATGCCTCACAGCAGGAAGACGATAATCTGCATGCTGTCTTGTCTGATGGTGATGGAAATCGTAATTTCTTTCAAAAATATTATAAAAATGATTTGGTAGTAAGCCATTTTCATGCTTATAGCAAAATTTGGAGTCTTGTACCACGAGAATATCAGTTGCTTTCAGTAATTTCAATTGTTTAAATAATGGATCTGTGTGAGCATTATAGCGACTATTAGTAATCAAGCGTACTGCCCTCTTTTGTAATTTATAAATTTTACTTAGCTGCCCACCCCATATCATTATTCCGTAATTTATATAAGAGAGAACAAGTGAGTTGTAGATGTTTAATAAAATTTCTCTTGGAAGAAAACATTTTAATTTATTTAAAATTCCAAGTGTCTTAGAGATCTTTTTTGAGAGAGCTTCACTGTGTACATTCCATTTAATATGTTCATCTATTCTTATGCCAAGATAATTAAAGTCTTTAACAAATTCTATTTGGTGGTTATCTATTACTAAATTTGGATATGTAACTATCCTTTGAGGTGTATGGAACAATATAGCTTTTGTTTTGGAAATATTAAGAGAGAGTTTATTTAATTTGAGCCATTCAGTAACAGATTTGAGTTCTCTATTGAGTTCAGTTTCAAAGTTGGCATTCGTCGTTTTCAGAGTCGTCGAGAGGGCAGTATCATCAGCATATATTATTGTATCAAATAGAGTAGTAGCTTTGTTAATGTCATTAATATATATTATGAAAAGGAGGGGTCCCAGAATTGAACCCTGGGGAACTCCACATTTGATCTCTAACAAATCAGAATCAACACCATCAAAGACCACATATTGCCTCCTATTTGTTAAATAACTAGTTATAAGCTCAAGTGCTTTTCCTCGAAAGCCATAATAGTGTAATTTATGTATTAGTATGTCATGATCCAGCGTATCGAAGGCCTTTGAGAGATCTAAATATATATTAACAGGAAGTTTGTTTTCATCCATGTCACGAGTAATTTTGTCAACCAATTCGAGAGCAGCCAATTCCGTCGAGTGATTTTTACGAAAGCCATATTGGCTATTGAAAAGTAGGCTCTGCTTGGTAAAATATTCATATATTTGATTGTGCATGATTCTCTCAAAGACCTTCGATATGCTGGGAAGAACAGAAACAGGTCTATAATTGCTGAACTCATCAGCTTTATCTTTTTTATAAATTGGGGTGACTTTGGCAATTTTTAATTGATCTGGGAAATTACCAGTTTCTAAACTTTGATTTATTATTTTGCTTAAAGGATCAGACAATTCATCCCTGATATACTTTAATAATTTGTTTGAGATTCTATCATTTCCAGTACTCACTTTAAGTTTCAAACCATTGATGACCTTGGAGACTGTTTCTTTGTCTACTTTTTCAAATTTAAATATGCATTGAAATTCTTCATCTAAATAACTGTTGAATGTCTTTTGTGTAGGAATATTTATCTTTCCTGCCAGTTCAGGACCAATGTTTATAAAATATTTGTTAAATTCATTAGCAATTTCGAGTTTGCAAGCTATTTTATTTCCATTAACTAAGAATGATTTTGGTAGGTCCTGTTTTTTGTTGGTTTTATTTATTATTTGATTGATGAGTTGCCAAGTTTTCTTGATATCACTTCTAAAATTCTTGAAACATTTCTGGTAAAAATCTATTTTTGCTTGTCGTATACATTTCTTTAATATAGCATTATAGGTTTTAAGATTACACTTGTTTACATTATATGCGGGATCACCGGCTGAAATAAGTTTCAGTTTTTTATACAACTTATCACGATACGAAATGGATTTTAAAATACCATAAGTTATCCATTTGCATCTTTTATGCCTGTATTTTTTGAATCTGACATACTTGACAGGAAAGTGCTTATTAGTAAGTTTCTCGAGAATTTCATTTAATTTCTCATAACCATAATTAGTATTTTTATCAGCTATTTCATTCAATTCGTCCATAATTATTTTACTCTGCAGGTCTTGTTTAAAATTTGAATAAGAATTTCTTTCAGAGGTGATAATTTTTACAAATTTACTTTTTGGTTTTGCATACGTAAGATAGTCTAGAGTGAGAAAGCAAGGCAAATGATCAGATATTTGATGTACAAGTACACCCGCCGTTGTAGATGAAAAACTATCAGACAATTAAACAAAAACATTATCAATTAATGTGGCACTTAGCTCACTAAGTCTAGTAGGTACTGTGCTTTTAGGAATGTAACCACTTGATATTAGAGTTTCGAGAAAATTATTGATGTGACTATTTTCTCTAAATTTTAATAAGTTAATGTTGAAGTCCCCAGTTAGTACAACATGTTTTTTGTTTCTAAATTGATCAAGTAAATTATTAATTTCATTTGTAAACATTACCAAATTATCAACAGTTTGCCTTGTAGGGCGATATATATTTCCCACAATTAATGTTTTACTTTCATTTAAGTCATTTTCTACAATTATCTCTAGAAATTGTCCATCCCAAATATCGGAAGAATTCAAATTTAATACTTTATATTTAAACTGCTCACGTAAATAAATAGCAACTCCTGCATGAGTGGTACAAGACTTACTTGAGGTAATGAGGTTGTATCCAGAAATTTGCAGTTGAGATGTATCGCTTCCTGCTGTAAGCCATGTCTCCTGCAAGCATATAATATCAATACATGTTTCATTGCTGTATTTTTCAATGTATATTTTAAGTTGTTCTAATTTTGCATTAAGCGATTGACAATTCAAACTCAACATTTTAAATGTATTACCACTCTTTTTTAGAATTTCTTTGAAATCTGTTTCTTCATAGTAAGGAGAATGCTGAAAAATAGATGGGTCACCAGCATCTTCACTGCGGTCCAGTCCACTACCCTCCAATAAATCAATAAAATTATTGCTATTAACAATCAAATCTTCAATCATAGGAACTCGTTATTTTTAAACATTCATTGTATATTTCAATTTCACATGCTAGAATCTCTGCTACAAAAGTCAAAACAGCAGCGTTAATTGAACATAAGGAATTCACATCTGTTAAGGGAGTCTGTTTATGCATAAAGATATTAATACTAAGCATATATATTAACCTATGTAATGTATGTAATAATAACATGGTTAGTAGTAAGACAGAAAACTCCGGGAATCTAACCAATAACCCAACTAAGGTTAAAAAATATACAAACTGAACAAAGTGCCAATTACATAATAAATATAAATATATTTTTTTCAAAGACACTAATAATACTAATAGAAGGAATAGTTGACTTACGTAGTATATAGAGAAACATTGTAACTGCTAATTCACTCCAAGTCATGATCTCATCACAGATGTTTGTGTACAAATGACTAAGTTGGGCTATCATCCAAGCAAGAATAGCATACCATTTAACACCAAATAGCATAACTAGATTCTATAAGCTGAGAATAACAAAACAAAACATGAATATCAGTGTGGCATGGAAAACAAACTGAGCACAAATAGCATCATGATGCAGTGCAACTCCACTCTGTCATTGAACGTGTATAAACTGCTTAGGAAAATTTTCTCTACCAGAGTGGAGAAAATAAAATAGTAATTACTATCATGCCTTCATTTAATCAACATATAAATAGCATGTTACCAGCTTAATTTCAGAAAATTAATATATTGTTAAAATATAATAGCCAGTCAGTCAATATTTTCATTATACCAGCTGATCAGTTCAGGAATGTTTCTGTTAAACTAAAGGATTATAAGTAATCACTAGGTCATTAGGTCAGGCAAACATTGCCAAGAGTCCAGCTGATTTGACAATGACTATACACATTGATTGTCAGTTTATAAATAAATACATTTTTGAAGTCACAGACCAACTTTTAGGGCTCTCATAAATATTACCCTGTTTGTATTAATAATCCACAAAAAAACATTCACACATTACAGTAAATAGTAATATTATTATTCCACAATATTATTCATTTGTGGTATATCAAACTGTGTCCATACATAATTAAAATTACACAAATGCATTCTCTTAATTTCCATTTTACCTCATTAGATACAGTGCAACTTTGTAAGCCTACAAAGAATCATAAGCATTTTAACATTCCATTTCCCAAACGACAAGAAACCAAGATTTAAGATATACATGTACATTATTTAAACATCATTGAAGCTGTCTCTCACTTTCATCAGAATTTTACCACATAGATTTTTGCCATCAAAGTCAGTTTCCAGGATTTTCTTATCACTAAGGGTTCTACCAACACCCCATACTTTGTTCTTGCTAGCTTCAATGAGGAGTTTGTCCTTAGTATCGAGCAGAAACTGTTTTGCAACTGGATTTTGGGTGAATTTAGCTCTGCATGCATGGAAGAGAGCATTCTCTGCCTCTGGAAGCCAGACGTCATCATGAAGCAGAATTTTGTCGCCAAGTATCTTTGCTTGTAATGGAGTTTCTGTTCTCAATATTTGTTCCATCACGTCAGGTTTCTTTGCAAAGTACGCTTTGTGCCATTGAAGGTACTGCTCGGTGGACGAGAATTTTTTATCACTAATTGACACATCCATACGATAAAAACTGGAGAGGGGGCATGCTGCGGTGAAAAAAGCTACTAGTTCATCTGATGATTTTGTGGATATAGTAGCTGGACGGAGCTCAACCGGCAGCTCATCTACGCTGTCTACAGTATAGGTTTTGCCGTCGACAAATAATGCATCCTCTTTGAGGTAGGCAAGTTTCTTCTGATCGCGAGCTGCTTTCATGATCGGGTATAATGATCTTCTCCTCTGCATGTAATCGGCAGGAAAGTCCTCATTAATAAAAATACCTGTGCCTTTCAGGTTTCTCCTTGCCTTTCAGGTTTCTCCATGCATTACTTAAAACAGCTTTTAAAAAATACTGTATCGGCCAGGGGCGGACTGGTCCCATAGTGGGCCCCTGGGCAAAATCATTGGCGGGCCCCTGTTATCACAATAGCGGCATTTTCAAGTTCAAGTTCTAATATTTTAAATACCTTCATCAAATCCATTGCATTTGCCGAACACAGGTTGCTCCTTCATATGATATGAACATATGAACACTGATGAATGGCACGAAATTGAGCAAAACCTTCAAAACGATTACAGGGATCGTGCTTGTGTGACATCAGTCACATTACAAACTTGAAAATTATCATCATGCAGAAAATTAAAAAGCCAAAAGTCACCGAGTAAGACATTCTTCATTCAAATACAGTTAATTTTTAAGGAGCAGAGAGTAGATATCAGTAGGGGATTCAGAAAGGTATAGGGGGCCCATACAATGTTGTCCACTGGCATGTAGTTAACTTTTGCATCGGCATTTTGAGATAGACATCATGTATATGCCTGTTTCAGTGGATAAATGGGCATTCAAACTCACCCCGAGATCCGGGGTGACTTTGAACAGAGTGAGTTTCAATGAAAGAAAATCATCAATTTTCAGATAACAAATGTTAAGCTGTATTTATGAATTTTGCAGGGCTTAATTGCCTTTCCCTAAAATTTTGTCACTGGTTTTTTTATGTTTTATGACTTTTTTTATTCTTGATCTACTTCTGTGCCTTTGGAGCTAAATGATTGCCTAATATACTGAAATATGCTTCAGATATTGAATTATATGTATTGTCTTATGAAATATGATATATCTGTCAATGTAGTTTACGGGGAAATGTGATGGTCTCTGCGCTCACCATCACAATGTGATGTTCAAAGTCACCCCGAAGTTCGTTACAATTCAACATCATCCACTTATATTCTTTGTTGTCAGTCTTTCTGAATAGCCTCCAACAAGTTTCTGGTGGATTTTGGAAGTATTTGAGTGACATTATAACAAGGCAAGTATTAGTAAGGCCAGGGTCATTCAGTACTGTTGTGGGCACAGAAGTTAACAGGCTACGATATCTTGCAAAAAGAAGTATGCTAAGTTTATTCATCAAAATCATGAAAGAAAAAAAACCAGTCTCAATGACTTCATGTAGAAAGAAACTAGGCTTTAGTAGAATATAATCAGAAGTCAAATACTTCCAGTATCTCATTTAGTTTTGCATTCATAGAGGATCAATCTTTTTCAGAAAAGTGTTCAAAGTCACCCGGCTGTTCAAAGTCACCCCGTTCTACGGTAATCTAAGGGCCCCTCCAGGGCCGTCCTAGTGGACCATATCTGAGTTATCTGACACTGAGAGAGGGGGCCTTTAATTCATTGTTTATTAATTTAATTGAAGATTTTTAAATATATCTATATTAGACCCAGAATTTCTATTTTAACTCTTCTACATAATTTTTGATAATTTGAAATTTTTTAAGGTTGCTGGTGGGCCCCCCTGAGGTGGTGGGCTTCAGGGCCAGTCCGCCCCTGCATGGTATCAGCAATTCATATTGAAAATGTGTAAAAACCTGTTTTGTACAAAAGAAAGTGTAAAATTTACAATGCACAGTATAACACACGCATGAAAATTTTCAGAATAAACAATAAATGTTTCAATTCTCACCAACATAAACATCTAAAGAAGTCAGAGCCCCCAAATCGCACCAAACTATAATACAATTTAGAATCCTGTGCATGTCGTGTGATAATTTGAGGAACTACTTTCAATTGCAAACTACTGGAATAAGCAAATAGCCAGGGCAGACGCGCAGGGATAAAGAGTGATTAGATTGAAAGAAGTTCCAGTTTGTTTAGGTGTGGTTGTCTTGGATGGATCTAGGGATAGGTTTTTGGCATGTGGATCTTCAAAGATCAAAGTGAGCGAAATTGATTAGATGTAATATTGGTTGGCAAAAGAATCACTTCAGAGAAGTTTTCCTGAATGTTCCAACAGATGCAGGTCTCAATGATATATAACTGCACATAACTGGGCAAAGAGACTCACTTTGAAGCATTTTAGTATAATTAGATAGTATTTAAGAAGTTCACAGTTCATAAATTTTCAATTTGAAGGACATATAACATATAGTCAGCTTGACTATTACCGCGATGAAGTAGAGTCAATGAGGTGTAGACCACTTATCATAAAACCATCTTTATCTGTGGAATAGGTAAGCAAGTAGAATAAACATAGAAATATTTTTCTCAACTTTACGTCATATTCACAGATCAATATATAAGTAAAGCTGTTGTATTCCGCTTTAAATGAAGTAGCCTTATCTTTGTGTATTATTCTGTGGAACACTGGAAGTCCCATCAGTAAAGTGTGTTTAGTTTAGCCAAGGCAGCTGATCATTCTTGTAATTTAATAAGTTTGTGGTGTGACCCAAAACTCCACCTGCTCAATCACTTTGTGGCGATAAGTGCCAGAGAGTATATGTTGGCTTAGACTATGCCATTCACTGTTGCCATATTAGTGCAAATGGTTTAATTCCCGCTGAAACTGCCTACAATTTGTTGTTAAAATGCTTAGATTTATCTTTTGTAATTTATCAAAAACCTTCATCCAAAAAGGTTCAACCGTCTTTTTTAAAAGCAAACCCTTGCAATAAGTGCAGTGCTTTGTTTTGTATTCTGAGTTCTCGAATATACATTAGGGGCCGATTTCATCCACATTTCAAGACTTAAGGTTAAACTTGGTAGCAAGCACTCAAGCATTTTGCTAACTAGGAGGTGCTGCCATTTTATCACTGAAATTGACCCTATAGTTTAATTTGGAACTACTAAGTCCAGGTCTAAGGCCTAGATCTGGCTTAACTTTGTTGGTGAAATTGGACCCATGCGAATAAGGATTAATGTATGAGCATTTTTACTGTAGAGAATCAACTTGTGCATTCATTACAACAGATTGTGTAAAGTATTGTCCATAGTATTGCTGTTGTATACAGCTCCTAAAATCCCTGCACCATAGATATTCATGTAAATTCATTTCCCCCTCCACCGTTTTTTCCCTAAAGACGAAGCATGTAGAACAGAGGCAGAGCAGAGATGGTGTATCAAAAATGTCTATCTATATTATTCTTTCGTTTCCACTTGTCTTTTATCTATGTGTGTTTTTTGTTTTTCTGTGTGAGTGAATATCAACAAAAAAGCACTTT
This sequence comes from Platynereis dumerilii, assembly GCA_026936325.1. Taxonomy (NCBI): domain Eukaryota; kingdom Metazoa; phylum Annelida; class Polychaeta; order Phyllodocida; family Nereididae; genus Platynereis; species Platynereis dumerilii. Next base: position 64,327 of record JAPTHN010000296.1, read on the forward strand.
AGTGTCTTAGTCCCAGGAGTGAAATGATGGGCCTGTATAGCCTTCCCACATGACTCCTGGTGGAAAGGTCAAAGTTGAAATTATGGACAGTATTCAGACCAATTTTCTCCCCAAGTGGAGGCTTACCTTGTTGCAAATAAGCGCTTAGTGTCTGTTGTTATGGTATGCAGCATACACAAATATATTCTGATCTTGTGTGAATGAAGCAGAGGGAATAAATAATGGCCCATACCAACTCTAATGCAGGTTTGTTATTGTGATGATACATTGGACTTTCCTGTGCCAGCAAAGGCTGCCAAGTGTGCTGGCCAAGCATCAGCTGTATGACACATACTGCACATAGCCCTGCCATGCTTCCAATATATATGTGTAATTGCTTTCGTTTGCAGCATACTTTAGCAACTGCTTTCTATTGTTTGCATCCCACGTATCTGAAGCACACTTCCTGATCACTTCATTTGAAACTACTATCATTCATCAGACTGCAAACCAGTGGCACAAGCTATTCAGGGAATGCTACATGGTATGCATGTGCAACTAAGAGCAAATTGTTTTTACCATCCACTTGACGCGAAATTAAGCAATTAAATTTAGTCATTATGAGGATTATAAACATATCTGAGTGACTGATTAAAGTAAATGTTTTCAATATTGTCAACTGGGAACATTTACAGTCATTTGAGGCCTTCTTAGCTTAAGTTGCTCCACCATCTGCTTTGGACTCCTATCTATTTGCTGAACACAAGTTATCTACGCTCTATTTGCCCACAATTACTTAACGGCAAAGTGTCTTGCTTGTAGACCGCCTTGACAAAATACCTCATCCAAAACAGCTGCACTTCTGGGACAATACTTCATTTGGCCCACTTATGGCCACTATCAATTACTCGAAGCACAGTATCAATTTTGATGAGAAGCACACAGCAAGCTGTTTAATTAGCTTTTTTATATAATTATGATGAGAGTGAACAAATGATTCTAAATACATTGCAATTGTAGTTTATTTAACACTAGGCAGTTTTGAGTTCAGTGGTCCAGGAATGCTACTTCAGAACAAGCAATTATTTCAATGGCGTACATATATTGCTTTCTATTTCAGTCACTCTTTTGCCTTTCATCTTAACTCTCATCTTATTCTATATGCTTCATCTCCGTACATTTGTTCGACTTGTTCGACTTGAAACTGTGATAAATTACACTAATTGCTATTATGATGTACCTTCGACGGTATGATGACAAATCATTCTCAAACCTGCGCTGAACCTGATAGTCTGCCTGCGTAGCCATTGTTTGGTTCATATTATCAATATTTAGAGCTGCATTTCCTATTCCATGAAAAGCAGATGAAGCCAGCTCAGAAGTTGGATAATGGCTACCACCTTTCTAACAAGCTTCTGGCTTATGATGTATTGCAGAAAGATGAGAGGCCGAGCAAACCTTCTGCTTGCAAGGTCCCATTTTCCTTTTTTGACTCTGACCTCCGACAGACAGTAAAATGTGGGGTGACAAGCAGGTGGACCTGTCGACTCATAGAGCTCTCAAAGAGCATGTAATTACAAGAAGCGGGTCAACAGAGGCAGTTTTACTTGTTGGGAGCTGGTGAGTAAAGTTGAGATAAATGCAAATATATTTGCTCTGCACCATTACATAAACTCAAAGGCAAGTGAGCAAAACTCTCATGTCAGTCTTAGTCTACCATGTATGAAGTGAAACTGTCAAGCATTACGCCGCACAATGCCCTCGCAAAGTTGCAACTTGGTATACCACTGCCATCTTCCCATCTATGACGACCTGGTCTCATGACCAAGTCTCACCAAGGGCGAGAGTTAAAGTTGCACTTTTAGTGAGCCAAGAAGAAAGAACACTCAAAGTAGGAATATGTTGTTTCCCATAGATGTTCTGGAGTATATTATATACAAGCATCTCTTTTCTACTTAAACAAATTTTTCGAAGAGCAAAAAAAAGGTAACATAAAGTAAGATTTTGCGTCAGACCTCTCGGTGAAAAACAAAGATACCCCAGAAAAAAATACTATATGTCCGATGTTTAAGAATTAGCAGCCATTATACATTTCAAAATTATTGTTGCTTTTTAATATGTTATGATATATTATGGAGAATATGAACACTGGACAGTAGCAGACAAAATCTATGCCAATCTTCCTCTGACTTCATGTGAATGTTTACATGTACAAGAGTGATGATATACAGTACAACCCATTGAACCCAATACACTATCTGATATAAAGGTTCCCTATACCCCCAGAAGACATACTCAGATTCAGAAACAACACTGCTTGACTGATATCAATCTAACATCAAATAGCCGCAGCTAATGTATAATTTTTCGGGATGAACTCATCAATAAAACAGTTCAAAATACACAATATATATGAAATGCTACTACACTCTAAAAAATGTCGCGACAAAATTGGTTTTTTAGATTCAAAATGATTTTTTGAAAAACCAAATTTCAATGAAAAACCAACATGGATTTTAAGAGTGTAAGTTGGTCATGCTGAGATTTTGTTTCAATATGTCATGACAATGTGATGGTGCAGTATAATTATGCATCGTTCTCAGAAACAGTTTGCAGAAGACTTTAAAGAAGACCGCAGGGAATAGCTTGTCCCCTGGATTAGGGTGGGACTAGGGCTCCAATATTTGCAGATCAAACCTAACTTTTGTTTGCAAGTGAGTTGGCATTTGAGAGTATGTGTATAAATTATAGCTCATTCTATTGATATTTAGAGGCAGAACATTTTACACACATACTCTCATATGCAACCTAACTTGCTAAAAAAAGTTAGATTTGATCCGCCTAAGATTTCCAAATAAGGGGCGCCAGTCCCGCCCCACCCTGGATGTCTATCAAATGGCAAAATGTGGAAATTTGTGGAGGTATTGCGAACTTAAAAAGTTTCTTCAATTAAGGGATCGGCAGAAACTTGAAGTAGCCGATTTTTTTTCTGCCATACTGCAGATGCATTATTTATTTCGAATAACAGCACAAAATATTTATTGCCAACAAGCTGCCTTGTATGTCAACAGTACTTTGTTGCTTTTTTGTGAAAGTTAAACAGGATAATATGATAACTCTTTTGTTCAGTAATGTCATGAGCTTTTTATTGAAATGGCAAATGTCAGAAAATTGGTCACAATTTATGCACCATGTTTCACCTAATGAGCATAAAACAAAATCATTGCTTGAGAGTCCATTTTTACAGAGCACCCAACTCAACATTTGAAAATGACTTCACACAATCTGCGGATGAAGCATAACAAGTGGCGACTGTCAGAGATGAGGGAATGTCTGATGGCTTCATCAAGTTCATGCAGATTTTAAAATACGTAACTTTAGATGCAGGCACATGGATGATCCCTGCTCGCTCTTTAGTGATCAAAGCTGTACACTAATGACATGAGATGGTAGGAAAATGATGTCCACCTAGAGTTATATCAGGGATCAAAAGGTTATCATGTAATGTAATATAATATATAATATAGCATGATTTTATATAGCTCCCATTCCAGATAAATCTGTCGGCGCTCACCATTCTGAACGGCAATCATCATACCAATCATTATAGTGATTACCTCTGGACATGGCCGGAGCAGGGTTCGAACCCACGTTCTCATGTGTACAAGGTGGGAATGCTAACCATTGTACTATGGAGCCATATGTAGCTATGTAGGAAAATGTACCAATTATTACAATCATGGGCCATACAGAATTAATTACCAGAACTGGAACTACAATATCCACACATTATTTTTCAGGGTTTTCATAACAACAAAATTCATCAATTTTTTTGCAATGACCATACATTGTTACCTTTTAAATAAATTGTTTAACTATGTGTATACTTCCAAAGAAATATACAGGTACTGTCCATTATTGAAATGTTTCACTTCCAATAATTATCTACCTAAAATGCAAGTTACGGTTAAGCACTGCTAATAATTATTTATCTAAAACTCACTACTCTAATAAAATCTCCGGGAGGTTTCGGGCATGCAGATAGACCATGACTATTGTATTAATTGATTATTATCGTTTTCATAGCTACGTGTTTTTTGAAAATTTCGTTTTGCAGTTAAACCGTGACATCATCAGGGTATCTGTGAATGTGATTGGTGTAACCTTCAATCTGTGACATATCAGTTCTGAGTTTGACATCACAGTTTATTACAAAGGAAATTAAAACTGCCAGGCAACGTTACTCTTTTTGTACAACCACAACAAACAACTTCTGTCCAAGCTGATTATTACACCTTGACAGAAGAGTCTGTTTCAATGTTTTACAAAACAAAGCCTGTTTTATTGTTATTCACAATACACTCAACTTCACAATTTCAAATCACTTTGTTGCATTTGCTTTTAGTCATTGTACACTGCTGGCCAAAAGTTCGGAAACAGAATTTTTCTTGCCATCAGTTCAGTGTTACAGAAATTTGCTTGAGTGTGGATGGATCGCGGCTTTCAAAAATACTGATGGCCCAAAACAAGTCGCCAGGCATGTCAATGAATTGCAATGGCCAATGCTTGCCTGCTTTGACACTTCTCATTTTTGAGGGGTAGGGTTGGTCAAGAATGAGTGGTACAGTGCTGGGCTGCCAATTGCTGGGTCCAGGGTTTGACTCCAGCTCTTGCCTATGTTGGAAGGCTGTTTCAATCATCATTTGCCTCATTGCCATTTCCTCCTCCTGTCCTAATCCTACCAAGTGAATAAATACAGGACATAAAGCCCAAATCATCCATCAATGATCCATCCCCATTTTTGAGAGCAACCTTTGAAATTTAATGCTATTTTTACAAATTTATTTTTAATAATCCACTATTTTGGCTTGATCAAGTATAAGAATCCGAAGTTCTGAACAACCAGATACCATTTTGAAACACTAATCAGGCAGCTTATTGTTTTTTCCAAACTTTTGGCCAGCAGTGTAACTCTCCTTTGAGGACAAGTGGTCTGTGTAGCTCTGTTTCATTTCATTAAAGTATCTATCAACCTGTGTAGGTATTAAAGCTAAACATATATAATCCATGTGTGACTGCATTTGGTCAGTTTCTTGAAATATGTGCTTGTAATATACAGTTATGCAATTAAATCTATGACATCACAGTTTTGAGATAAAGCAAAGTGCAAACTGGAAAAACACGTATCTATGAAAACGATAATAACAACAGGCCAGTCTTCTGTGGTTATAGTTGAACATGTTGATAGAGTAATTGCTTTCTGATGCTTCAGCTAAAATGGGTGTCATAGTTGGCTCCAGGTCTTTCCTAAGTTCCCTTTTGACATTAACAAGACTCTGCATACAGTACCTGCGGAAAGTCCAACATGCCGAACCCATGAATAAAATAGGAAATGAGTCTGTGAGGTGTCAATGGTTCCGTTGGCTAGTGAAGCAAAGAGCAATAAAAGGGCAATTAGATGCAGTACTGTGCTGGCCAATAGAAAGTGGGATAGTCTTTCAAAGATAAATGAAGTCTAAAGGAGCAGTTGATATTAATAGAAGGTGTCAGCACATGAATAAGGAAACCAGGAATAGTGGCTCGGTGAACACTGGAAAAGCAATAATGCCAAACAGAAAGATGCTGTAATGGTACTTTCAAAAAAGTATTAACTATTTGACAATTTTGATGCTCAAATGTATTTTGAGGCATGTACATATGCATGTAAACGGGTTACGGTAAGTAGTTGTTTTATATTAGCAGTTATGTAATAGAGTGCGTTTTGTTTTTTTAATTTAACTGCTTGTAGGGTTGATTTATGAAGTTTGAGAAGAAAATGTAAAATGTATTCAATATTGTTCATATTTAATTAATTCCCATGTGTCAAATACTTTGAAAGCCAAGCATGTACACCGATAAGTTTCACCATGAATTTAATGTTTTATCATAATTATGATCCATTTACAGCCTATATACTACTGACAGATCAGAATCCTCTAATTCTTTGTTCACCCAGGTAATACTCCTTTGTGCTGGCCAGGAAAGGAAACAAGAGTCTCCTTTGATGTCTTCTAATGTGTTCACGTGGATGATAAAGGAACACAATTATAGAAACTTGAAAATTTTTCACGGGTACCAAAACATACAAAAAAGGCCTGTCATTAAGAGATGGCATTTCAAAGAAACCAGCCTAGTTCAGAGAAGCACAATGACTGTCTACCTGTGTTTCCATTGCACGTTTTCAAAAGATCAAAGATATACAGACAGACTGACAAACTGACAAACTGAATGACTAAGGGATAGGCTATTCATTATAGAACAAAGAAAACGGATAATATTCATGATTGTCTAAAGAAATTACTTAAATTCATTAGACATAAGCTTTATTCATATATACCTATGTAATATTGCAGCAAAAATTGCTAGAATGTAATGGGTCTTTTTAGTACTAAGTGTAATTACTGCCTTCTATATAGCCTTGGTCTGGAGTAGCTATTACGCCTGGCAGCAAGTGTCTCCCCATTTCCGAAATAGCCCTATTTTTAGAACAACATTAATCACCTTGTTGGTTGTTGGTAGGCGAGCTACTAGGATGGTCCAAAAACACTTTCGTCAGAATTTCTCTGATTTGAATCTTGCATTCTAATCTTATATTGACAGAAGGTATTTTGTGGAAATTTCAGCAAAATTAATAATATTTAGAGGTGACACAAACACGTTGAAGTTTAACATGAGATTGCCCATCGGCAGACCTCAAAATCATTGGTATTTGCTTGCTGTAACCGTGTATTATTTTGATCTAGTGACTTTCTTTTATTATATCCAGGATGCCCAAGCCAGTCCTGATATTCTTTCTGACTTACAATGTTTCATTGCAGATCAGCATAGATATTACATCGGTCTATTATCAATCCTTTTTTCATAAAAACAGGCAGATATTCACTTACTATGAATAATAAATAAAAGATAACCCCCAGATATTACTTTGCCATGCCAATTTTATCATAGGGCCTACACTAAAAAATCAAGAAAAAATATTCACTTCTAAGAAAGATCCTGGAAATTGACCAATTTTTCAGTTGTGCGAATGAGGAATTACATTAAAAACTTCGAGGGCTTTGGGCCACCTCTAAATATTAACCGATTGGCTGAAATTTTGCATGTGTTTGTGTTACTTATGTGGTCATCAATTCCACTTTCAAATTGGGGGTTTTAGGAGATTTGATTTTCCCATTGAAATGTGCCAGTATTTTTACTGGCTACCTACAACGCTGATACCAATGTCCTGCCTTTCTGACGAAGTGAGATAATGCAGTTATTTGTTTATTTGACAGAATAAATAACAAACTGGAACTTCTTTTAATCTAACCACTCTTTATCACTGCGCATCTGCCCTGACTATTTGCTCAGCCCAGTAATATGCAGGTGAAAGTAGTTCCTCGAATTGTCACACCACATGCACAGGATTCTAAAATTTATTACAGTTTGGTGTGATTTTTGGGCTATGACTTGTTTTAAATGTTTATGGTGCTGGGAATTGAAACACGGATGATTTATTGTTTATTATGAAGATGTGCATGTATGGGTTATACTGCACTTTTTAAATTTTACATCTTTTTTTGTACAAAATAGGTTTTTGGAAATGTTCATGCGTGGGTTTTACTGTGCTTTTTGAATTTTGCATCTTCTCTTGTACAAAACAGGTCTTTGCAAGTTTTCAATATATGAATTGCCAAAACAGTATTTTTCAAAGTTTTCTCCGGTCTGTGCTTATCATAAAACTATCTTTATCTGTGGAATATGTAAGCAAGAAGAATGAACATTAAATCATTTTTTAAACTTAAAATCATTTGAAAAGATCAGTAAATGAGTGAAGCTGTATGCCACTTTGGATGAAGTAGCATTACCTTTTGTGCATCATACTGTGGAACACTGGAAGTCACATCAGGAAACTGCGTCTAGTTTAGCCAAGGCAGCCGATCATTCTTTGAATTTAATTAGTTTGTGGTGTGACCCAAAATTCCACCTGCTCAATCACTTTATAGTGATTAGTGCCAGAGAGTATGTGTTGGGCTTGGACAATGCCATTCAGTGTTGCCATATTAGTTCTAATGGTTTAATTTTCAATGAAACTTTCTCAAATTCTTTGTTAAAATGTTTTACATTTATCTATTGTACTTTTATCAATAACCTTCTTCCAAAACGGTTCAACCTTCTTTAAAATCAGTGTAGTGCTTTGTTTAGTACTCGGAGTTTTCAAATGTACATTTACAGGTGTTTTAGGCTTAAAATATAAGTACGCTTACTGTAGAGAATCAACTCATGCATTAATTACAACATATTTTGTATAGTATTGTATATAGTATTGCTAGTGTATCCAGCTCCTAAAATCTCTATACCGTAGATATTCATGTAAATTCATTTGTCTCTCCACCACTTTTTTTCTAAAGATGAAGCATGTTGACCTGAGGCAGAGCAGAGTTGGTGTATCAAAAATGTATCTCTATATCCTTGTTTCCTTTCTACTTGTCTTTTATCTATGCATTTTTTTGTTTTTTTGTGTGAGTGAATACCAACAAAATAGCACTTTAGTGGCTTAGTCCCAGGAGTGAAATGATGGACCTGTATAGCTTTCCCAAATGACTCATGGTGGAAAGGTCAAAGTTGAATTTCTGGATAGTATTCAGGCCAATTGTCTCCCCCAGTGGAGGCTAACCTTTCTGCAAACAAGGGCTTAATATCTGTTGTTATGGTACGCAGCATACACAAATATATTCTCATCTTCTGTGAAGCGAGTGGAGGAAATAAATAATGGCCCATACCAACTGTTAATGCAGGTTCATCATTGTTGTGACATTTCCTTAACTGCTCTCTCAACGCAGATGTTAGTATTATAGATACTGTCAAGTGGACAGCCACATTGCAATATCCAGTAATTTGTGCCGTTAATTCATTTTTGGCTATCCACTGGTAGTGCAGTGGCACACAGAAGTGTATATTAGTAACCCTTGTTCCCATATATATATCATATTCAAGGCCTTCTCAAATTGCTTCACCATCTGCTAAGAGTTCCGACTGTTTGCTAAACACAAACTATTTACGCGTTATTTGTCCACAATTACTTAACAGCAAAGTTCGCTGCCTGTGGTCCTCCTTCACAAACACACACCTCATCCAAAACACAAGCTATTGCACTGCGGGGACAACATTTCATTTGGCCCATTAATTAAATAGACAACTCAACTCAACAAACAACTTGAACGCTTCAAGAAGGTTGGATACATTGCCTATTTTTATTAGGCTAAATCACAAGACAGTTACAGGCACACACATAGACATTCATTCGACGAGACAGCAGGCGATGTGAAGATGGACGAGACAGGACGGCACAAACATAAAGTTAACATAGAACATGAATAAACTGATCTTGCAAGGAGCCCAAGAATATTAGCCCAAGATCAGGTGTTAGTGAAAGATAATTACAGATAGAAGAGAGTATGAGTTATGAGATGAAATGGTCAGGAGAAAGTGATAGTGCGAGACGGGGTGCTAAAGTAGCTTGGGCCTCCCTGGTGGGACGTATGTACTGACGGTAACAAAGAGAGGCCCAGCGGCCAAGTTTCTGGTTTCTGGATTTCGGCCTCGGAACAGCCCGCCGCTGCGGCTGTGGTAGCAGAGCCCGCTCTCAAGGAGTGTAAAGTGTACACATTAGGGTCAAGGCCTATATGTTTAATGAAGCCAGAGAGCTTGGCAGATAGTTGTGTGTAAGTGATAGGAGTATTAGAATTGGAGAGAAATAAAGGGGAGGTGGCAGGATCCGGAAAATGAAAGATAATGTGTTTAATTATACAGCACAAACCGGTGAGTTGGAACAGCCAACGTGCACAATAAATCCTTTCGGGTTGGTCTTCGACCGTCGCACAGTGTAGTCTAGGGCTGAGAAGTCCTGGGTGAAGGTGACGTCCGACCTTGCAGGGAACTGACCAACCCCCTTGGTAGATAGATACTCGCTTGGTCTTAGGCAGGCGAAATAGGCCAAGAACATGGCCCCTAATGACATTAAATTTGTCTTATTAAATGGGACATCTGCCATGATCGCCAATAAATGATTGAAAAGTATGGGCTTAGGCTGGTTGGGAATATGTTGGCGATCGAGAGACCTTAACGCCTGGGACAGAGAGGGGGTGTAAATCTCCGGTAGGGGCAGGCCTTGGTCTATGCACCAGGAACGAATGCCCGAGAGATACACTCTAATGGTTGATATCACAAGACCCTCATTAGCCAGAAAGGCTACACATCTAATGGAGTTAGAAGATGTAATAGGGAGGGGGGGGGAGTGAATAAATGCGACAGAATTTGATGTATTTTTTGGTAGCCGCATTATATGCTCCTCGGGAGTTGGCAGTGATGCCATTGTGGATGAGTAAGTCGACGGAGCGGTCCAAATCTGTAAGAGATTTTTAAAATTGAATTAGAGTGGGCCAAGTTGGGGTACGTGACGCAGTGGGCCTACGCCTCAGAAATTCAGGGGCAGCCAGCCTACTTAGGTCGTCTGCGTCAACATTATCATTTGTATTGATATAAGTTGGCCTCACGGTAATATTATAACGAACAATCAATAAACACCAAGCCCTGAGCAAGGTCATCATGGCGGGGACAGGGGAGTAACGCTTCCTGATGGCGAATACCACAGATTGATTGTCAATATGAAATACCACATTTGAGCCTGCAAGGCGTGGCGCCCAAGTTGCGAGAGCAGTTACGGCTGCAAATAGCTCGCGCCAATTAATAGAATAATTAAGGGCTTGGGCTAGTGAGCCCACGAAGGGCGTGGAAAACCACTCGGAGTGAAAATAAGCGCCGATGGCGCTGTTAGAGGCATCTGTAAATAATTCAAGAGCAGAGGTATCATCCCAAGGGGGGGGGAACATTGAAACACCATTATGCGACTCGACGCAGTCGTACCACCACTGGAGATCCTCCTTAGCAGGTCGTGTCAACTTGACACTGTAGTGAAGGTATTTTACAGATTTGGCAATTTCAATCAAACGACCCAGGAAGGCCCGGCCCACGCTCACCACGCGTGCGGCAAAGGCCAGCTTCCCTATAACACTCAACAAACGTCTCTTGGAGACACTATTGTGGGACAGGAGGTGGGACACCAAGTGAATAATCTCATCAAGCCGGGCCCTGTCGATTGACAGGGTCCGGTCCACAGTGTTGATCGTAATACCCAGGAATTTTACCTCAGTGTCTGGGCTGGTCACCTTGGATGGCTGGACTGGAAACCCTGCCTGCTCGCATGTCCTCAACAAGATGGACAGGCCATCTTGACATGTACGAGCATCGGGTGCGACGACGAGGAAGTCGTCCACGTAACGGACAATAGCTTCAGGTGCCCCACTCTCTATCATGAAAAGTTTAAGGGCCGAAGCAAATAGGTCAAAGAGGGCCGGAGCCGACCTCAACCCAAAGCTAAGGACCTTGGAGAAGTAGTATTGGGTACACCCAGCCCTATCGAACCAAGAAAACCCCATAAGGTGCCAATTATCGGGGTGTATAGGTACAAACTTAAAAGCGTCTTGAAGGTCCAATTTGGACATATAAGGGGGGGAGTTGGCGTAATAATTACATAGCGCCACGGCATCATCTATTGATGCATAATGGAGTGAGAACTCCTCTGGGTCAATAAGAGCATTAACTGATCCGATCGCCGGGTACGAAAGGTCATGGATTAGTCTAATTTTATCTGAGTCCCTCTTGGTGAAGGCACCAAGAGGGGACACGATGTAGGTTCGATAGGGCGGGGTGTGAAAAGGGCCATGGAGGCAACCCAAGGAGAGATCTTTGTCGATTATCTCCGATACCTTTACCCTGTGTTCGAGAGCAGACGGCCAGTTATGGGACACTATGACTGAAGTGGCACTGGACCGCCCGATTCTAACACCCTCAGACAAAGAAAGACGGATTAGATCAGCATGGTCGGGCTCGTAGACTGTCGCCAGCATACGAGACCAATAATCAAAGTTAAGCTTTGGAGGACTGTGGGGCCTTTGCGGCACATGTGGGGAAACTCTTGGCTCCCTTTGGCCCACCACAGATGATGCAAGCGTTCTACGACGGCCGTTGGCATACTTACAGGAACCGTCCTGAAATCTGATGCATACCTCGTTGGGGTCTGCAGGTTGTTTGCCTCTGCCTTTGTCTGCAAGACTCGATTGACCGGAGGCCCCTTTGGGGCCAGCGCCTCGAAAGGGGCACTCATTAGCATTATGCTCAACTGAGGAGCATTTGGGGCATTTGGTCACTGCTTTAAGAGCACTCGCGTCAAAGATAGTGACATAAAGCTGTTGATCAAATCTAGTGAAATGGAATGATCTAGCTCTGCCCAACGCAGCCCGATTACGCTCATCGTAAGTTAAGATATGAGGGACTTTATATTTGTCAGTGAGAGATTGTATAAATATCCTATATTCGACCATCTCCAAATAGAGCTCCACGCCATAATGGCATACTAGTAAACACTCATAAAAGCCCCATGCTTCCATCCATTTAAACATGCTAGTCAACATTTTACGAGGCCTAGAAGACTTGAGCTGGAGCCCACTGGTTGAGTCGACTACCCTCACCTCCTCGTACTCATTGAGGTTACAGTTCAGGAATTGTTCGAGATGAACAAACTCACCCTGCAAGGCGATCTGGGCAGCTCGGGCGTCTATGTGGTGAGGTACTCGAGACCTGTAGTCCTCAGGGTTGTGGTAGGTGCGGGGGCCGCTGCTCCTCCTGGGTGGCATCACGGGTCCTCGGGCAAATCCCTCCAGTCTGGCTTGGCTTTCCTCGAAGGGTGGAATCCATGGCCTGGCGTAGGGGTCTTCCATCGGGCGTGCCCTGGCGTAGAGGTCCTCATCCATCAGGGTGGTCCTTGGGGCAAGTCCATCCGGGAGGCATCCCTCGTTGGCATATGCAGGGGTGCCATATGCTTGGTGGTCACGCGCCCTCTCGGGCATAGGAGCTTGTCTGGGACGGTAAGTTTCATTGAGACTGGTACGGTACGTGGCATCAGGGTGCTGCCTTTGGTAACTATCAGCTACTGGTTGCCTATCCCAGCCTGCTGTGGGCGCACGGTGCGCTAAGTGGCCCCTCTGGTAACTGGTGTCAGGTAACTGGGTGTCATAATTATTGGTACCGACCGGTTGCCTGTCCCGGTTCATAAATGATCTAGCAGGTGACTGGTAGCCTGTCTGGTAACCGTCATTACTTGGTAACTGGGACTGGTAATATTGCGTGGCAGCTGACGCTAGGGGCGCCTCTTGGTACTGTGCTGAATAGCCCATGGGGGCTAGGCGCCGGGTGGCGACCTCTGGGTCATGGTAGCGCACATTGTGGATGGTGTCTCCACCTCGTGTATGAAGTACTACGTTCTCATGACGCCGGGCGACGAAATTGTGGTTATCGGAGCTGGTGTCGCCCCCTGCCGTGTGCTTACGGCTATTTTTGTTGACCTTCAAAGCGGGCAAGCACGAGGAACGTGCTACATCGGACACAGATTTTACCAACTTGGGCTGCACGGAGCCGCTATCAGAGTGTACTGGATTATTTCGGACGAAGTTAGGGACCCTATCTGTCCATGCAGAAGCATTGGGCGCTGCCAAATGGTAACCATCGTGCCAAGTTATCGGAGCATTAGAATTCTTATTGCGTGCGGAGCGACGTGCTTCCACACCAGGCGACACTGCAGGTGGCCTATGGAGGGGGTCCCTGCCGGCAGGTTTCGTGCCCATGACAACCGACTGATGCTCCCCGACATTAATGCCAGCATCAGAACCCTTATCCACCACCAAGTCCTTCAAGCCAGACTGAGGGTCGTGCGTGCCACTGGGGTTATATAAAGACTGATCGAGAAGTGAATCCCCAACGCCCCCCGAGCTATCAGGACCTAAGTTCTCACCCCCCATAACGCCATCCTTAACGTGATCGCTGTCAACAAACCTGTCACGCACTGCGTCAATACTAGTACCAAGAGTGGGTCCACACAATAGTCATATCAACAATCGTATAACACCTGGCTCCCATCGGGCCATGGTGACCAGCAGCTGGATCTCTGCATACTGTGCAACGCCTACGTTTCCTGCCCATGGTAATCGTAACAGAATGGTAAACTAGCAGCGGACGCAAGGGCTCACTCACCAGGTAGGTGAAGGCCAAACTAGACTACAAAGTGCGACAGTGGAAGGTAGCTCAATGACTTACTGTGCGGACGATGTGCAGCGATCGATGATGAACGAAATGAGAGGTCGAGTGACCCGCGAAAGTGGGTCCAGCCTATTTATGCTGGATGCATCGGTCCATCGCTTCTGGATGGCCCCGGTCCGTGATTGGACTGGGGTGTGTGACCCAACGTCAGATCGGCGGGAAAATGGCTGGGGAAGACGGACGTGAGCAGCCATATTGAATTAACCACATTTACAGGTGAATAAACACTATCACTGCCCAAAGCACAGCATCAATTTTTTGAAAGAAGCACTGAGCAAGCTGTTTAGCTCTTTTTTACATAATAATGATGCGATAGAGCAAATTATTCAATATACCTTTTCCAATTGTTGTTTATTTGACGCTGGGCAGCTTGAATTTAGCAGTCCAGAAATTCTACTTCAGAAAAAGACATTTTTAAAATGGCTTAGCTTGTTTTCTTTTACAATTACTCTTTTTCTTTTCATCTTAACTCACATCCTCTTTATATTCTTCGTCTCCATACATTCATTTATCTTAATTACAATGATATACTTTTAAATAATGTAATGTCTCTTAGAAACTATGCCAAATTAAGCTAATTGCTATCATGATGTACCTTTGATGGTATGATGACAAATCATTCTCAAAGCTATGCTGAACCTGATATTTTGCCTGGTTAGGCATTTTTTGGTTCACATTATCAATATTTAGAGCTGCATTTCCTGTGCCATGAAAAGCAGGTGAAGCCACGTCAGAAGTTGGATAATGGCTACCACAGTTTCTAACAAGCTGCTGGCTTCTATAATGTATTGCGGAAAGATGAGAGGCTGATCAAACCTTCCACTTGCAAGGTCTCATATTCCTTTTTTACCTTCAGCGAACGAAGTTCGAAGAATGTATTGTTATCACTTTGGTCAAAAGTTGTCTGTCCGCCGGGCGGGCGTCCGGGCGGTCAAGCGTCCGGGTGTCGTGCGGATAGATAGTTTGCGGGCCAGTACTCAGCCCCTATTGAATGTACATGGATGAAATTTGGTACACATGTAGCCCGTATGGTCTAGTTGTGTCTTTTGATGGTCTGATTGATGGAACTTTTGTAATTTTTGAAATATTGAGAAAAATATTTAAAAAATATTTTTTTCTTTCCGGGCTAGTACTCAGCCCGTATTGCATGCACATGGATGAAATTTGGTACACATGTAGCCTGTATGGTCAAGTTGTGCCTTTTGATGCTCTCATGGATGAACATTTTGTACTTTTTGAAATATTGACAAAAATATTAAAAACTTTTTTTTTCTTTTCCGGGCTAGGACTCAGCCCCTGTTACATGTTCATGGATCAAATTTTTCACACATGTAGCTTTCCATCGTTCCATATACCCTGGCATGCAGGTGGGCATATGGCGGGGCATATAGATAATTTCAGACCAAGATCAGGCCACTATTGCAAATATTACCTACATGCAATGTGGTTCATGTACATCACTTTTATGGTGTAATGGTGTCCTTTTAAAATGTTGTTTTTCGCTGAAGGTTTGCTGCTGCGCAGCCTATGTTTTACTTTGACATCTGATGGACGGTGAAGTGTGGTGAGAAAAGCAGGTGGACCTGTTAACCCACTAATTCAAACAGAGCTCTCATAGAACATGTATATTGGAAACCGGACCACTGAGTCATATTTACTGTCGACAACTGGTGGTGGTGGCTTTTTGTCTTTCCTCTCACCATCACTGGCATTATTTGAGTCTTCGTCACTACCAAGGGCTAATGAAAACAGTCTTGGAGGTTGACTCTTAATAGATTATCAATCAAATATTTAGCATTCTCACTTCATAGAATATATGACAGAATGCATTTTCATTAAGTATGTACTGTTGGGAGTAGTTGAATCTTTGAAAATGATATTTTTACGACTACACTGCAGTTGTATCAACAAAATGCAACAGTGCTTGTTATTTCTGTAAACACCCGACTTAAAATAAAATTTCTTTGACTTTGACTTTGAGTGCTCCAGCAACAAGCTGCGTAAGCATGTGGTGGAGTCAGTGTGTGTGGGTGGTCAGAGCTTAAAATGGCCATCTTTAAAAAGCATTGCAATTTTCTGCATATTTCACTTGCAGTCATTTTTAAAACGAAACAGTGGCAGGAGAATGAAAGTTCTTTGTCATAAAAACAAAATCAAGCCAATTTATCCTTGGTATCGTCACCCCTCTATCAATAGTCTGTCCTTTTTTGCATGTATATGTGGACAGACAAGTTTTTTCTTGATCATTTGACAATTACGTACCCCTTAAAGAGGATTTTTCTTGCAGTCCATGGGTCCTTTTGTCAATTTCTAAGTGTTCATACATCTTGAATTTGTCAAGTGCAACAAACTAAACTTACTCAATTTCAATGTCAATCTATGTAATCTAGTGGCTACATTGCAGTGCAAATGAAAGCAAAGAATAGCATCCAAAATGCATAATGGCTCACACATTAATGCAACATAATATTGAATTTCACATTTAAACAGCGGGAAAGATATGTGCATATCGATAAATATGCACTTGATTCTCAATAAAATTTGCATGGACTATTGAATTAAACTTTGAAACTGGATGACAAAAATGATAATCAATGTTACAGAAATACCTGAGTAGTATTTCCAATGGATATAAATGACATGAATCAGTTGCAAGTACATCAGTTGAAATCTTACAGCCGAAGTCAAAAGGACCGATTCAAGTAAAAGTGCATCGGGTGAGGAGCTTGAATGCGTCATATTTTTTGGTATTTGATTGGTGTATAACAGCTTGACACATGTCAATCAACCCTCTCGATTGACCAGAGCTGGGCTTATAAGTTACAATTTATAGAGGGTTGCACTTATAATCTATCATTATCGCTTTGTATGGTGACATTGGCTGCCAGATACACAAAGCACTAAAGAAAGAACTGTTGAAGCTATTCTATCTCAAATAATGTGCAATGATCAAGCTTCAAAGTTACTTTTGTTTTGAAGTGAATTTGAACACACCATAGCTTTTAGAGTATTCACACTTGATGACCTACTTGCACATTTTCACTGAATTCTGTTCTATACAGAAAATCAGAAGCTAATGCTTGATTGCTCCTGACATACATTTCACAGGGAGACTCTATAGATCAAACATTGGGTTTCCATTCAAGCACCTTTTTGGAAAATTCGATGTATAGCTAAAACTCACAACCAAGGTTTGCACATTGAATGATGGTATGGTCAATTCAGATTCCCATAGTGTCATACTTGATGAATCCCTCTTATACTTGCTGTGTTTTCCATGATCTAAAATATATCGCATTAGCAATATTTTCCAGTCTGTTGTAGCTTTGGAATTTGTTGAGTAGTATTGTTCATAAATTGCCCTGCAATTTGTTGAGTAGGACATTATCTTTATCATTGAACTGGCGATATTTGAAAAATGTGAAACATATTGAGCGCTGCTGTATGACACTGTATTGACCAATATTTCAAAATTTAACACAACTGTGACTGTAGTCCCTGTACTTTTGCTGAGTCAGAGGACATTTTGTGGCTTCAGGTATCAGTCGGGAGTCAGATTTAGCATCCTCAAAGTGAGTGGCAGAACTCTGCATAGTGCTGAATGCATCTAAAGAGATCATATCTTCCAATACAAAGCACATCAGCTTGAAGTTTTGTAGCTCCATTCTGCTTTGTGATACTCATATCAGTAATATCCTACACCTTCAATGCTATCTGTTTCTTTTTATGCCTCATATGACTTCTTTGTGGTACTGGCAAACGTTATCAAATAACAAGATTCAAATAAAATTCTAAGAAATGTTCTCACTTCAGTTGTGTGGAAAACCATTTTGTGAGATACTGAGATATTGTAAGATGCTTAAAGCAACAAACAGATTTTACAGAGCTATATGCCGTCAAAAAGAAGTAAAACCAGCTGTGTTACTTCACTGCAGTTACCATTAAAACAATGACACCTGCCAAAAAACAATGATCTTCTGTCATAAAATGGCTACTTTTCATTACGGTAAGTGTCGGTAACAGTCGTAATAGTAACACAGCTGGTTTTGCAACGTATCTAATATTGAAGTATCAAATTAGTAAAAAGAGTTTGTACGTTTTAAAAAAGCAATCACCTAGATACTTATGGAAGGAATGATTTAGCTTTTGTGAACTATTCAAACGAATACCAATAATGAGTATTGCTTAGTTAAATGTGCGTATATGTAGAGTTGTTTAACCCTGGTACTTCTATTGTGCTGTTCGGAACATGTGCCTGAAGTATCTTCTCGTCTCCAAAATGTGAATACTTGCCAAATTTTGTCTAGCGAATATTTGATTCAATGCATAAATGCATGATGGAGCATGATGTGCATCTGTGCATCTGTGCTTTGTATGCAACTTAAACAGTGTGTTGTTCTCTAAAACAGTATGCAAAAGCATTATGTAAAGAGACCACAGGGACCATGTCTATCCCCCCAGCTGTCTATCAAGTTTTTGTTATACGAAATTCACTGAAGTGACTCAGACCACACATTTTCCCAAACAAAAGATGGGAAATTGGGAAATACATACAAAAAGCCAGTTCTTGCTTCATAGTTATGGTTTATTTATTGCCGGACACTGTTGCATGCAATTGAACTAGTAATGAAAAGGTTGATTCATTGAGTGTATAAGGTATTTTTTCACTCTGTTAAAAAAATATAATACAATCTCCTTGTATTACATTTGGTCTCATCAATGCTAACTCTAATGACTTTGATATAATGGCCTATCAAACGACTTTACATTCTAGTCAGGGAACAATTACATAAATATCAAATAATCTTTACTATTTTCTTCAAAGAAATGCAGAGCCTAGTTTTGAGGATATGCAGCTCTGTAAAATAATTTAGTTAATTTAAGAAGCACGAGCTACAATATCTTTTAGAACCAAGTAATCCATCATACACAGAAGTGAGAATATTGCTTACATTTTATTTGAATCTGTTATGCGATAATGTCAGCCATCACCACAAAGAAGCCATACGAGGCATTTAGGGGAAAACGATAGCTTTGAAAGCGTTAGATATTGCCAATATGAGTATCGCAAAGCAGAACGAAACCGCAAAAATTCAATCCTGTGTGCCTTGTATCATAAGATATGAGCCAAGCTTATATATGATGCTCTGCAAGGTGTTCTGCCAATTACTTTTGAGGATGCTAAATCTGACTCCAACTTGGCACACAAAGCCACAAAACGTCTTCTGACTCAGCCAATTTTCAAAAATTACTAAATACTGCAACTGCAATCTTGATAGTCTTGAAAGAAAAATGTTATTGTGATTGATAAAGCTCAAATCGGTACTGATGTACTATTTTAGAATTTTTTAATTAATGGATTCATCGCCAATTTGAATTGAGCCAGGGATAAATTATAATATGTAGGTTAACCCCGGAATCTAGAAAATCTGACAAGAAAGAAATATTGAATTTTTGTCATTTCAGAAAAAAAACAAGTTTCTGACAGACAAACAGATAGACAAACAATGTTTATTTATTGAACCATGGGAAAATACAATATAAAATGGTTCACAAAAAAATTATAAATGGTTTTTTGTGATCCATATTAAGACAACTGCCACTATTAGGTGCAATGTCAATTGAGGAGTTGAGTCATCATCACAAAACAAAATTTGACACTGATGTGGCAAAACATGGCTCTTTTTTGCCTTAATGCCTTCAGTATATGGTTTATCCGTGCTACTTGACACCATTGGCCAAGTGCTGAGAGGTAAATTGCATTGCTTGTGGATGCCAACAACATCAACTAAGAAAGAATAATTTTTATAAAAACAGTGGGTTGGAAAAGTGACAAGACCAGACACTTCACTTTGGAACTGAGCCAGTAGCAGTGTGCTTTTAAAAGAAAATGAAGCTGAAAGATGCTTTTACTTTTGCCAAAGCTAACAAAATAGCTCCAGTTACACCCAAACACAAGGTACAGATTTCTAAAAAAATCATGCTGTTCATTTGGTATTGGTAATCAGCATGAATGGCACTAATATGATGCATTGATGGCGATATGAATTGACAAGAAAGTTTAAATAATAATATGAATAATAACACTAAAATTTGCATTTTGAGTTAGCTTCATTGATTGAGTGAGATGGTTGCACAATTCCTTTGAGCCAAGATAGCTTGTTGTTTGTAAGTTATAACAGCATAAAGATTATCATAACACAAAACATTAAGCTATCATGGCTCAAACAAATTGTGCAACCATCTCACTCAATCATTTGAGCTAACTCAAAATTTCAAATTTTGCAGTGCACTGGCCATGACATTACAATTTCAAAAACATAGTTTAGTTTTTATGACAAAGAATAGCAATTCCTCTGTACCTTCTTGTTCTTGCCTGTCCAAATGAAACTTGCAGACAATAGTGATGACAATGGCCTATTTGTTATTAATAATAAGTAAGACTTCCTTGACAGATTAACAAATGAATGCAAGGATTTTGACAGATGACTATTTCCAGTTCTAACAAGCCCATACAAACTCTCTCAACCATCTGCCATTGCGACTTATGGCTGCTGCACTGTTGCAATCAGCTGAAGTAACTGGTTGCAACAATGGCATTTTTTCTTGGTTCAGTTACACCAACCACTTAATTATTCACAGCTGTTGAATATGGGGAAGGTATGATCATTACCATTTGTTAAAGGTAGTAAGTCCGCATTTTTAATAGACTGTTTGTGGATAGATTTCAGTCATATTTAAAACATTCCAGTTGAAAAATTTACCTAATTGCTATTCTATTGACAATATAAGAAGTTTATTTCCTTGAAAAATGTAAACAAATAGTTTTTCATGCCGTGAAAAAGCCCTGCTTTGTTTACATTTCAAGCAATGCAGGGCTCTCCCCAGGTAATTTAAGGCTTTACAATCAATTAAACTCACTTAATTATAGAAAACACGCATTTCTGTTGATTGGAAATGTATACTATACTTCAAATATATCAATTTATGATCTATAATAGCAACTTAAATTTTACATAGAATCGGCGGACTTACTACCTTTAATGAACACTGGCAAATCGCTTTCCATATAAATGGCATGATCACTAAATGATACTTCACAAACTGTCGAATAAAAGATGAAGTAAGCTAAATTCATACAAATGAGTTATATCTACCATGACTTGATACAAATATTGTAAATAGTGTGCTTTAAATCCATCAGCAACAGAGCTGCATTAAAAGTGAGATTTGGTTTCACAATTCCACATAGTTATAAAAATGCCATAAACATGACATCTCTATATTTCTCATGATCCTTCGGCTCAAGTGGAAATGCCAAAAAAAAACAAACAAGAGAACCCATAGGACTCATTGGACAGCCTATAGCTTTGATCAAATGACATAATGTAATAGTTGAAAAGCAATAAATCAACCTATGTCATTGTCATTTATTTGGTATCTTGTTGTACATATCTTTCCACATTATCTCTCAATCATGTCAACCTCTTTACTGTTTTAAGTACCGAAATCAGTGCTATGAATACCATGACATCTTGGAAGGAAAGTTAACCTGTCAATTACACTGTATAATGCATCATACAAAAATACTATTTCCTTATATGAACCATACAGTCTTGCTACATGAAATATTGCATGAGCTCATGAAAGATTAATTTGTTTCTTGTGTAATCTGGATAAGGAGACAACTACACAGATAATAAAATGTCTAATCAACAGGAGCCAGTCTTTGACTGTGCAGTATTTGCATAATAATCTACAAAATTGTTGCTACTTTTCGTTAATTTTTTGCGTATTCATGGCAAACTTATGGCATTATGTTTGAAGAGGATATGTTTGGGATCAAATAGCTGAAAAAAATTATAATCTATTTACATGGCCCCATTTATGATTGAAAAACATACTTAAGCAGAATTAGATAAAAATGAAAAACACACAAGCCTGGGTTTTCAAAAGACCGTGCTTTATTAACAAGAAGTAACTATGAACACTGGACAGAATGTTTTATTCTGTCTGCCTGAGAAATACTTCAAATTTACAAAGCTTTGCCTATGAATCAATTGAAATGGCATTAATGACACTGAAGAAATATTGTCTTGTTGTATTTTTTAGTACGAAATGATATTAAGATTATTATTATGACATTTCTGTAGCGCTACTTTCCACTCGAAGCTGAATGTTCTAGTGCGCTTTACAATATGTATATTTACATTTACATATCATATACATGTACAGTTTTACAATGAAGTGTCCTGGACATTTATTCTTCATCACACCAGGTGGCAGCATCTTGTGTGTTCTCTTGGAGTCTTGTTTCCTTGGATCCAGGCATCCAGTCACTCCGGGTGGAGTCTGGCTGGGGTAACTGCTACAATACACCAGGGAGCAGGGGGACTCCTACCTCCACATTGGCCACCCTCCCCGGCACAGCCACCATCAACTCACTCCAATTTAGTTCCAGGACTGGGATTCGAACCCATGTCCTCTCAGGCCAGTGGATTCAAAATCAACTGCTATAACCATTAGGCACCCAAGGAACTGCAAAATGATGATTAATGTGTATGTTTGAAATATGATGCATATGAGAGAGATATGTCAAAATCTTGACTTAATTTGACAAGTGGTTCCACTTCTGTGTTTGTTTTTATTGTTTACTGGCTTTTAAAAACCGTTAGGTGTACCGAAGGAGGAGGGTTTGGCCAGTGATGGCCAGTTGGAATGAGATTTTGTATCATGATTACTGCTGCCAGTATATTTGACTCTCTGAACCCGCTTCTTGTAATTACATGCTCTTTGAGAGCTCAGCAAGTCAACAGGTCCAACTGCTTGTCTCCCCGCATTTCTCCGTCTGTCGAAGGTCAAAGTAAAAAAAGGAATATAGGACCTAGTAGGCGGAAGGTTTTCTCAACCTCTCATCTTTCATCAATACATCATAGCCAGAAGATTGTTAGAAACTGTGGTAGTCATAATCCAACTTCTGGCTTCATTTGCTTTTAATGGCATGGGAAATGTTGCTCTAAATATTGATGATGTGCACCAAACCATCGCTCTCTCATGACAGAGCATGTATGCAAGCTATCAAGTTTAGCTCAGATTTAAAAGGTAGTCGTAGGTTCAGTGCTACATAACTTCATTGTACCAAGTATTACACATTATGTCATGTAGAATGAAAGTCTGAGTTTGAATACATTTTCGAGGCAAAAGGAAAATGATTGAGTGACATAGAAAACAAGTTGAGCCGTTAAAAAAACTTGTTTCTGAAGATGATGTTCAGAACTACTGAACTTGAGACTGCCCACTATCAATTAATGAAAAATGTGAAAAATTTTAATCAATGTGTTTGCTTACATCTTACATATAGCAAACGTCCTGAAATGTACTTCTCTTCAACATTTATATTGCGCTTTGAGGAGATGATGGTGGGACAAATGAAGCGTTTTCCTAGAAGTTTAGTAGCTGCTATTTTTTGTTTGAAGTGTGTGTTTGTGAAGGCGGCAGGCAGTTGAGTTATTGCGGGTAAATAGCGGGAATGTAGACAGCATTCAGCAAACAGATAGAAGCCCATAGCAAATGTCAAAGTAATTTGAGAATAAGTTGAGTGTAATAAGCACACAACACTCACAAAAAATGCTTTTATCCAGTGGATGGCCAAGAACCAAATGAATTGCACAAAACACTGGTAATTGTAATGTTGGCATGGAGTACATCCACGTCCAAGTATGTCGCATAACTTTCTTTCTTGTAACACATGCAGCACCCCTACTGTTAGACTATTGATAGATCCTATATCAGAGCCTCTTTTCCATCCACATACATTTGCTAAGTGTTTTACATAACACATGTGGTTTCCAATCGTCTATCTTTTAATTTCTGATAGATATGAATTTAGCCCAATAGACAGCTTTGATAGGGACTGATGGTAATCCTTTCTAGGTGACACGATTGGAGAAAAAGACTTAAATCATTTGCACATCTGTGTGTCTATACTCCATAATCCTTATAATGGTATCATGATGTAACTGCAATAACAGGAAGACAGACAGATTGACGCTACCATATCAAGTTGATAATACAAGCAAATTGCTCCGAGCTGCACTTGCAGACCATGTGGCATTCCATGAATAGCGTGTGCCACTGGCACACACTGATGAATGGTAATTGGTTCAAATGAAGTGGTGGGGCATGATGGAGCCTAAAATAAGTGTGATGAAAGCATTTTCAAAAGCAAGCTGCAAACGAGAAGCAGATATGGGAAGCATGGCAGGGCTATGTGTGGAATGTGTCACACAGCTGAGGCTCATCCAGTGGACTTGTCAGGCTTTGCGGGCACATATACAGTATCATCACAATAATAAACCTGAATTAGCAGTAGGTATGGGCCATTATTTATCCTCCTTGCTCCCATCCCAGAAGATGAGAATATATAAGTATATGCAAACAATAATAACAAACATTTAACAGTAATTTGGCAAAATAGGAGCTTCACTGGGGGACACCTTTCCTGCATATTGTCCATGCAAAATTCAACCCTGACCTTTCAAAAATGTGTATGAAGTAATTTGGGCGAGTTATATGAGCACATCATTTTACCGTGGGGATTAACCACTAATGCACTATTGTGCTGGAATTCACCCACACAGAAAAGCAAAAACACACATAGATATATAGGACAAGTAGAAAGAAAACAAGGATATGAAGGGGCATTTATACACAAGCTCAGCCACATGTCTGTTTTAAGTCTGTAGGGAGAAAGACAGTGGAGAGAAAAATGAATTGACGCAAACTTCTGCAGCAAGGTGTTGGACTCTGGATACAAAGCAAGACTTTGTGCCAATATTTTGTTGGATAACTACAGAAAACACTCATTTGGAGAATTACTGAGCTGAAAAGACCTCTAAATCTAGATAATAATTACAATTTCAATCAATAAAAATTAATTTCCAAAGACACATTGTCTCCAAAGCAAACTTGATGGTGTTTTGTAAACAAGAACCTGCAAGTTTTGAAAAAAATAAGATAAATGAAGCATTCATTTTAACAAATTATTTTAGGCAGTTTCACTTGGAATCAAGCCATCTTCACTAATCTGACAACACTGAATAGTATAGTGCAAGCCCAACACATACTCTCTGGCACTAATCGCTAGAAAGTGATTGAGTTGTTGGAGTTTTTGGTCACACCACAAACTAATTTGATTTGTTGAATGATCAGCTGCCTCAGCTGAACTAAACTCCAATCTCCTAATGCAACTTCCAGTGTTTCACAGTATAAATCACAGAGGCAAAGGCTACTTTATCTGGAGTAGCATACAAATAGGTATCGAACCCGTTGTATAATTATTGTTATATCAGAGCTGCAAATTGGAAAGAATGGTTTTTTTAAAAACTTGAATGCAATCTGCCACTTAGTCATTAAACTGAAATATTGAAAAACTTAACAATACCTTGCACGCATCAAGGAATCAAAGATGGGAAATATCATGATAAACTTCAAAGACTCTACTATGATCAAATGTGTGCCAGATTGAAAATTTATGACTAGTGAACCTCTTAAATGCCAGTCAATTACACAACAAATGCATCAAAGTCAATCTATGGAACAAGTAATGACAATTCATGCAGAATTTTAAGAGTGTTGTTGGAGCACTGAGCATCATTTCTCAGCAGTGATTCTCTCTCCAACAATATTACTTCTAATCAAGTTTACTGCTTTTGATCTTATAAGATTCACATGCCAAAAACCTATCCCAAAATCCATCACAAACAACCACACCTAAACAAACAGGAACTTCTTTCACTCTTGCTTACCGCACATCTACCAAACCTATTTGTTCTGGCCAGCAATTTGAGTCAAAATCAGTTCTTCAAATTGTCACAGGTCATGCAAGGGATTCTTAATGGCAATACTTGCAGTTTGGTGCGGATTCGGGGACTGTAAATTATTCAGAAGTCTGAGGCATTATGATACGGAACATGCTTTACTTGCAAATTTTTCGAGAACTGATATAGTTATGTTTTGGTATGGGGAACATCTCAGTGGCAAATATCAGGTTTTTAAAACCATTTGATAGGAATTGTCTAAGTGGTATTTTTAAGTAATTGATCGTGCAACAGCCTGCATATCTAATCCTTTCGCTGTCACTGCAGCTGCTTTCTTTACTTTGAAAATGTATATCAATTTGTGACATCATCACTTGAGCTCCTATCTGTGCTCTGATTGGCTGATGCAGCTGTTGAGTATAGATTGCCTGAGTGAAGTTCAGCTTTCTATGGAGTTACATAATGGGGTTGTATGGTGGTATTTTGAGATGTACTCCCACTTGCGGGTGCAGAGGACTCAGGATATCTTCATGGGTGGGAGTACATCTCAAAATACCACCATACAACAATTTGGTCTTATTATAATAATCATAAAAGTAGAGGTGAGCAGAGAAGACTTGGGAGAAGAGAAAGGGTAGGTGGTGAGGATGATATTTTGGAGAGAGATTAAATTAGAGAGGAGGTGGACAGGAGAAAGGAAAGGCAAAGAGATGGGATATAAGAGGAGAGAGAAGAAGATAAGAGAAGAAGAGAGAAAAGGAGAAGAGACGAGCCAAAAAGAGATGAGATGAGATGACACGAGGGGAGAGAGGAGTGAAGAAGAGAAAAGGAAACAAGATAAAATGATGAATAACAAAAAATATTGATTGATTGTGCAGAAAAAGACACATAGATTATCACTATAACAATATAGCAGGACACAGTAATGTTAGCACTGCTGTAGATAGCCAAGCCATATGTTGATCAATGATGTTCTAAAAATAGGGCTGTTAAGAAAATTAGGAGGCACTTGCTTAATAGCTACTTCATATCATCGTTATGGATGGCAGTAATTACACCTAGTGCTTTGGAGACACTGTTATATTCCTGCAATAATGGCTGCAATATTCCAAGGGCATAAAAATACAATCTATGTTTATTGAATTCAAGTAATTCCTTAAGATAGAGTAAACTCATTCAAGAAAACTGCTCCCTGGCGCTTGAAAAATATTATGAGTACGTAAAAGATATACTATAATTGGGATGCTTCTTTAGTGTAGTATTCATCTGTTTGTTGGTCCACATGCCTGTCAATCTTTAAATTTGAAATCAGACACTAGGCTACCGTTTCAGATGAATTATCAGAGAGAATGTTCGCCTGACTTGCTAAACTGGAAGCAACAAAGACAGGGCTGAATACAAGACAGCAACAATAGTTATGAATTAACACTATTCCTTACACTGTTTTGAATAATCTTGAGATTCCAAGTTCACTCACGCCTTGTGAAACATTTTAAGTTAATCTGATAGGTTCATAGACTGTAATGAACCAATCCAATGGTCTTAATGTTCTGTGTGGAAAGTGACCATTAAATTGACTGCTTAATTGAAACTGCTGTAGAAAGCCCTTTAAGGCCTGTGGTAGTCGCAGGAACTGGATTGATTGAATGTTGAACAAAGTAACATACATGTGTTTTGGAGCCACATAGAATGCCATTGAACGACTATTCAATGATGAAACGCACTTACCAATAAATGGCCTTTTTGGCTGTTATTACACTCTTAAAACAGATTGGTTGATATTTGGGAAAAGACCAACCAATCAGTTGGTTAAGGCAAAATCAATCAATTATTCTGATTGAAACTACTATTTTGACTGGTTGAGGGCAACCCACTAGAATTGGTTGAAAACTATTCAACCAACTCCAATGGTCAGAAAAATGGTTAGGGTAAGGTGGGGGAAATCCGCCCCCGGGGCAAATCCGCCCCCTTGAGGAGAAAAAGTTCTCTCATGACCCAAAATATAAATGACAATAAATATTTCTCATGCAGATTAGTGCTTATGTGTCTAGAGACCACTGAAACACAGAGATTAGGCTGCTACATAGTTTTGTTTGGACTACAACTGAGAAAGAAGACATACATCTCATCACTAAGCAATTTCAATGTGCAATTGAAACTTTCAAAACTGAGGTGTTTTACAGGTACATGTTGTATAAACACATTACTTATTGTCATTAATAGCAATGTTTATTCAACGACTTTACATGTGCAAGAGATTTCACCAATCAATAAAATGCATATTTAGAAAATACCACCCTCATAATTTCTAGTGGTCGGGGCAATTCCGCCCCTTGTCCATGGGGTAAATCCGCCCCCTCTGATTCTCATGTTAAAAACATACAAACACGAGATATGTCTTGTAAGTCACTCTATTTTGTCATAAAGCTCCACTAATTGTGATTATGATTTTAATTGAGATGAAGTTAAACATTTTTGCCATGTTTTAGTGTTTGTTGAATATGCCAAATGCAAACTTTTTTTATTCTCACACATAAATTGTGAAACGATCCTTACATGTTTGTAAGTACACCCAGAAGAGCCAGGGCTTAATTTAAGAATAGAATTTACTTCAGAAGCCGAATGTTTCTTGTCATTTGTAACCAAAACTCAAGGGGGGCGGATTTGCCCCACACTTCTGGGGCAAATCCGCCCCTGAGATTGAACATTCAAATGGTGATGTTGGCTCAAAGGTGTTGAATTAAAGCATGTAAGTTTCCGGATATGTTCAGATGTATATATTCCATCATTCCCTGAAATAAAATGTTCATTTTTCATAAAGGTGAGGGACTGAGCAAGGAATATATGTGAAAAGGGGGCGGATTTCCCCCACCTTACCCTACGTCATATTATTTGAATAAAGTATCTCTCCTCTACCCAGCACAATAGAAGCCCCTTAAAATAAAGGCTGCCCTCAATACAGCCGGGAAAAGTTGTAATAGTGTGTATGCAAGGACGTTCATGAAAGCCGCTTGAAACAAAGGTCCATAGCTCTAAAATAAAGAAAGGATGAGTGGGGGGATCTATTCAAGTTGATGTGGTACACAGAAGTCAAAATGAAAAAGTGAGTAACCCTAAAGGATCAGCAAGGAATCATTGAACTTATCAACAATAAAAGCATAACTGAGTTGTATCAACAAACAAACAGTGTATAATCTGATAGTTTATGCCATGATCCCAGCTTACACATCACAGCTGACTTAAAATTCAACAATTTACAATTCCAGGGTACATTGTTACTGTTATTTCAACACATGAAATTGGTTAAACATTAACTCTAATAATTAGTTAAATGAACCTCATTGGTTAATAAGGAATGGGATTATAGCTAGTCAACCTCACGGTCCTAGGACCACCCCTCTGTAGAATTCAGTCTCACAGCTGTTATGGCTTGCCTGATTAGCCTATATAGTATCTAGTGCAAAAATACAGGATATAAAGCCATTGTACCCACATGCTAAGGACCATACGCCCACCCCAACCGAATGGCTATTCATAAATAAGTTGTTATTTCACTCATCAGGTGTTTCGTTTTTTGAGGGTGTTGAGGGAGGTTATTTTTTATTTGTTGGGGACAGAGAGATGAAGAAAGTTTAGCTATCCACCAAAAGGCACTGGAGGTGGCTCTAAAAATCAGTAGACTTTTCTTCCTTGTTTTACCAAGCAGTCTACTGTCCATTCACACACCACTAAGATAATATACACTTACCTTGTACAGAAATGTCACTGCAATTCTTTATTAACTGTGGGACATTCCTGTGGGATCTAGAACAGTTGTATGTGAGTGACTGTTCAAGTTCTTGATCACCAAGGTTCTCCAACAAAATGTTTAATCTACCTAATATTTCACATTTTAAAAGCTATTAATTTGATATATTTTTGGAAACAGTGTATCTAATTATGTAACACATTGATTTAATTGACATGCCTGTGCATCCTGCAGGATTTTTATAATTCCAAAGTTACACACTAAACTTGACTTGACAGTGGATATAGGTGGCGACACTCGGCTCTCTATTGCTCATGACTCTTCTGTTGTGAAATGCTGAGAATTCCTTGGACAAACATGATATGAGCTCTGATCTTATTTATTAAACTACAATGTAGGGTAAGGTGGGGGAAATCGGCCCCCTTTTCACATATATTCCTTGCTCAGTCCCTCACCTTTATGAAAAATGAACATTTTATTTCAGGGAATGATGGAATATATACATCTGAACATATCTGGAAACTTACATGCTTTAATTCAACACCTTTGAGCCAACATCACCATTTGAATGTTCAATCTCAGGGGGCGGATTTGCCCCAGAAGTGTGGGGCAAATCCGCCCCCCTTGAGTTTTGGTTACAAATGACAAGAAACATTCGGCTTCTGAAGTAAATTCTATTCTTAAATTAAGCCCTGGCTCTTCTGGGTGTACTTACAAACATGTAAGGATCGTTTCACAATTTATGTGTGAGAATAAAAAAAGTTTGCATTTGGCATATTCAACAAACACTAAAACATGGCAAAAATGTTTAACTTCATCTCAATTAAAATCATAATCACAATTAGTGGAGCTTTATGACAAAATAGAGTGACTTACAAGACATATCTCGTGTTTGTATGTTTTTAACATGAGAATCAGAGGGGGCGGATTTACCCCATGGACAAGGGGCGGAATTGCCCCGACCACTAGAAATTATGAGGGTGGTATTTTCTAAATATGCATTTTATTGATTGGTGAAATCTCTTGCACATGTAAAGTCGTTGAATAAACATTGCTATTAATGACAATAAGTAATGTGTTTATACAACATGTACCTGTAAAACACCTCAGTTTTGAAAGTTTCAATTGCACATTGAAATTGCTTAGTGATGAGATGTATGTCTTCTTTCTCAGTTGTAGTCCAAACAAAACTATGTAGCAGCCTAATCTCTGTGTTTCAGTGGTCTCTAGACACATAAGCACTAATCTGCATGAGAAATATTTATTGTCATTTATATTTTGGGTCATGAGAGAACTTTTTCTCCTCAAGGGGGCGGATTTGCCCCGGGGGCGGATTTCCCCCACCTTACCCTACCCTGGAATTGTAAATTGTTGAATTTTTAAGTCAGCTGTGATGTGTAAGCTGGGATCATGGCATAAACTATCAGATGAAAGAAAAGAAGGAGGAAAGGAATGAAATAGGCCATGAAAGAAAGAAATAACCTGAAGTGAAGAAAATAGAAGAGGTAGAAAATGAGGACGAGTGCAAATGAAGAAGCAACAATATGCAGGAGGTAAAAGAAAGAAGACAAAATGAAATAACCAGATTAAAAAGAAATGAAGAGAGAAAGAGAAGACAAAGGGGGAATATGAATAGGTAGGGAAGAAAAAAATGTAAAAATTCAAAGAAGGAAGATACAACAGTTAGAATAGATAATTAGTAATAGAATGAATTATTATGTAAATGCCAAAGCATGAGGACGGCAACACCTGGACCCAAAGATATATTTTAAAGACAATAAATTGTAATGAGCTATAAATACCTGTATTACTTTTCTCCTAATAAAAAGTTGCGACAGAAATATGGAAAGAAAAAAATGTATAAAAAGTATTTTTGGAAAATAAAAGACGAATTTGACAAAAATGTCCATATTGGGAGTAATGGAAAAAAGAAATGTTGAAGCAAAATTTGGAAAAGAAACCTTTTAGGGGGAAAAAAGTTTGGAGGGGGGGGGGTTGGGGAACTTGGGAAAAAAAATTGGGATAAAAAATATTTTTCGAAAAAAAAAAAAAAAGAATCAGAGACAACTGATACTGTTAACTAGATCACTGAATTGGAAATCTGACTTTGCAGACTCAAAATCCGCAGTGAAGGCTTCCAAAACCAGGATTTAAACCACCCCTGAGCAGGTTTCTGCTAAAACCACAGAAAAACCTGGTCGATTTTTAAAACCAGACATGAAAATTTCGAGAAAAGAAAAACTTAAGTTTTAATATCTTAAACTTGGTTTAAACCTAGTTTATCCACAAACCAAGTTTAAACTAGAGATGAAAATTTGGGCCTTATAACAGTTACAAGCAACACAAGACACGTCAATGGCTTTGAAATACGTTTTTAGGCTATTCAAATTAGTTTTATGCTATGTAATTCAGTGCCTAAACCAATCACAAGAACCACATTTGCAACGTTTTCTATCATTTTGCAGAAACTCATACTTCCTGAAATTGCAGTAAAAACTCGACTTTAAATTTCTGTTTCCTAGAAACAAGTGTATTTTAGGAAAAAAATTTCTCTATAAAAACACCCAAAAAAAAACAAAACAAAAAAACACATTGATTGCCATCAGCGCTACTAAAGTTTGAATTACCCTTCACATTTCAAAGTTTTGGCATTACATACAAGTTTGCTCCTGCATACGATTGTAGCTTACCAAATAATGATCTCAGCATGACCACAACAATTCATATTCTATGGATCTTGGCAGTTTTATCAATGAGTTCTTCCTGAGCAATCATGCATTAGCCTTATTTATTTGATATTAGCTTAAGATAAGCCCAGCTGTACTGTTTCTGAAACAAGGGTATGCCTTCTGAAACAAGGGTTCATAGAGCCGTTTCACTAAGTGTTAGTGCCCTAAACTTTAAGTGCCCTAAATTTTTAAGTGAGTGGACAAAAGTTAAGTGGACACTCAGTTAGTGTTTCACTAACAATCACTTAACTTTGTGCACTTACCTTACTCTTCACTTAACATTTTTCACTTAGTTTACACTTAACTAGACTTAAGTGTTCACTTAAGTGGAGCACTTGATGACGTCAGGGGAAAGAGGGAGGGAAGGAGGAAGGGAAGGGGGAAGGGAAGGGGGAAGGGAAGGGGGAAGGGAAGGGGGAAGGGAAGGGGGAAGGGAAGGGGGAAGGTAAGGAGAGTGGGAGTGAAGAAGGGAAGAGATGGAGGGAAGGGAGGAGGGAAGGGAGGAGGGAAGGGAAAAGAGGTAATAGAGAGAAAAAAATCATTGAGAAAAGGAGGAATTTGCAGAAGGTTATAAAAAGAAACTGATAATACACTGAGGAAGTACATGTTGGCCTAATATGGCGAAGAGGAGGAGGAGGAGGAGTGGGGAGGATGGGGGAATAGGGTTAGGGTTAGGAAGATGGGGGGAAAATGGACATTGGAACATTTTGCACAAATACCAATTTTGCTCAGTGTTGAAAACACTAGGCACCTCGAAAGTGTGCTAGAATATCACCAATATTTAATGAGCTTACATCCTATACATTAGAGATTTAAACCCAGCTGCCGGAAGTTACCATTAAAACAACAGCACATGCTGTAAAAGCAACGATTTTCTGCCATAATATGGCACTTTTCTGAGGTTGCAGTGGGAGGTTGCAGGAGGAGGTTGCTGTGGGAGGTTGCTGTGGGAGGTTGCAGGAGGAGGTTGCAGGAGGAGGTTGCAGGAGGAGGTTGCAGTGGGAGGTTGCTGGAGGAGGTTGCAGGAGGAGGTTGCAGTGGGAGGTTGCAGGAGGAGGTTGCAGGAGGAGGTTGCTTTGGGAGGTTGCTGTGGGAGGTTGCTGTGGGAGGTTGCTGTGGGAGGTTGCAGGTGGAGGTTGCAGGAGGAGGTTGCTGTGGGAGGTTGCTGTAGGAGGTTGCAGGAAGAGGTAGCAGGAGGATGTTGCAAGAGGTTGCAGTGGGAGGTTGCAGTGGGAGGTTGCGGAGGAGGTTGCTGGAGGAGGTTGCTGTGGGAGGTTGCAGGAGGAGGTTGCAGGAGGAGGTTGCAGTGGGAGGTTGCAGGAGGAGGTTGCTGTGGGAGGTTGCTGTAGGAGGTTGCAGGAAGAGGTAGCAGGAGGATGTGGGAGGTTGCAGGAGGAGGTTGCAGTGGGAGGTTGCAGGAGGAGGTTGCAGGAGGAGTAGGGTGATGCAGATTGCTCACAAAAAAAAATAAAATTTTTGAATTTTCAATGGGGCACCCCCATAATATGTTCCAATATATGAAATAAAAATTTGAGCCTAATCAGACAAATTTTAGAGGGTTCTACCGCAATTTGAAATATAACATTGTATTGCAATGGGCGAAATCCAAGTTTTATGGGTGACGGGTGAAGGAAGTTATCCTACCACTACAGTGTTGGTAATTTTTTCGTATTTAAGCTTTCCACTATTATTGGGTCAATGCTTAACATCTTCAACCCAACTCCTTGCAGATGCATGAATTCTCATCCAATGAGATGAAAACATGTGGTGTTATAACGAAAGCAATCCAATGCAATTTCAATTGGGAGGGGGGTTGCAGAGCAAAGAAGATCGGTAGCCATTTTTATCCAACTTGCCTCAACTACAGTGGTCCTTGCATTATAAGACCCTTCTGTGGTCATGAAGCAGTCTCTCATGGGGGTGTGGTCTCTCGGGTGAAAAATGCTTTTGAAATACTACTTAGCGGGTCTGGAAGGTGATCATAAAAAGTTGGTTTTACAACAGGGGTCTTATAACCCTATATGTTTTTTTTTGGGTTGAATGAATATCCTTGCTTCCACAAGCAGTTTTGTTGGGCGTGTAGCAATTGTAGCATTGACCCAATGGCAAAATATCACCCGCTTCACTTACTCACAGGCAGCACTGTATCAACTTGGGAGAGGGAGGATGGGTTATCAGGAAGAGGTAAGTTATAATAGAAATTGGAGGTAAGGGGCTCACCAGATGATCTTTGGTGGGAGGGGGAGACCATGGTTGTTTGGTTAGAAAAAAAGTTTGGTTGAAAGGACAATGTCATTAAAAGAAATTTGTTTCGCTCTGTAGTTAGAGTGCCTTAAAAAGTCTGTGACAACTTTGAATTGCATATAAATAGTTTGTCATTGCTTTCCGTGGGAAAAAGTTTGTCGTAATATGAGGTGGAGGTAATGAACAAGCTGTGGAAGTAATTCACGGAGGATGACAAGAACGAGGACTTTGGAGGAGGAGGATGTTTGAGGAGGAGGATGTTGGAGGAGGAGGAGAATGTTGGGGGAGGAGGATGTTGGAGGAGGAGAAGAATGTTGGAGGAGGAGGATGTTGGAGGAGGAGGAGAATGTTGGAGGAGGAAGATGTTGGAGGAGGAGGATGTTTGAGGAGGAGGATAGGGAAGTTGGAAGAGGAGGATGTTGGAGGAGGAGGAGAATGTTGGAGGAGGAAGGGAGACATTGGAGGAGATGGAGGACATTGGAGGAGGAGGATGATGTTGGAGGAGGAGTTTGGAGGAGGAGGATGACTTGGGAGGAGGAGTATGACATTGTTGGAGGAGGGGGCATTGGAGGGGGAGGACATTGGAGGAGGACACTGGAGGAGGAGGACGTTAGAGGAGGAGGATGTTGGTGTTGGAGGAGGATGAGGAAGTCATCCTGAGAAGAGCAAGTTAGAGGAGGAGGAGGATGCTGGATTAGGAGGAGAACGTTGGAGGAGGAAGGGGGACATTGGAGGAGGAGGAGGATGTTTGAGGATGAGGAGGATGTTCAAGAAGGAGGAGGATGTTGGAGGAGGAGGAGGAGGATGTTGGAGAAGGATGTTGGAGGAAGAGAATGAAACTGGAGAAGGAGGATGACTTAGGAGGAGGAGGATGACATTGATGGAGGAGGAGGGGGACATTGGAGGAGGATGTTGGAGGAGAAGGATGTTTGAGGAGGAGGACATTGGAAGAGGAGGATGTTGGAGGAGGAGGATGTTGGAGGAGGAGGAGGACGTTGGAGGAGGACATTGGAGTAGGACATAGGAGGACATTGGAGGAGGACATTGGAGGAGGAGGATGTTTGAGGAAGAGCACATTGAAGGGGGAGGATGTTGGAGGTGGAGGAGGACATTAATAAATACAGACACAACTACAGTAATGTACTTAATAATTATTTACATTATCTTCGTATTTCTACCTCCATCTACATCGTTTCTTGACAATTGTATAATGTCTTTGGCCAGATTGTTTAATGGGTAATACTAGTTTGATAAATATTGAAAAAATAACATGCACGTTAAGAGTTGCTTTTTGATTGAATATTTGCTTATCCATTTTTCTGTAAGGCTCTATCTATCTGTCTATCTATCTGTCTATCTATCTCAAGGCCGTCCTTTTTTCCACCCTTCCTTCCCCCACTTCATTCTTCCCCTCATGCCGTCCTTCATACATTCTTTTCTTCATTCCTTCCTTCCTTAATTCCTTCCTTCATTCAGTCCTCCCTTCCTCCCTTCCTCCCTTCCCCCCTTCCTTCATTCCATCCTTCATTCTTTCTACCAAATTTTTACAGCTGTTTGCAGCCTGTATTGCGAGAGGAGTTTCAGGAAAAAATATGACAACTCCCCTGGTCGTGCTATTTCACCTATGTCATTAAAACTTGGCATGCAGTCTGAATAGAATATTATCTTGCTTCCATCAACTTTTGGTAAACTTCTGTGACAATAAATTTTTATTTTCTAAACTAAAATGTACAATTTTCCCGCGAATTTTAAATGTTCTGCTGCAGTGATGGCAGCAGCCAAGAGCCAGCCAGGGGGATTGTTCAAAACACAAAAATATATGGAAACACAAGGCATCTTTAACAACACCACAGAAGGAAGGGAAGGAAGGGAAGGAAGGGAAGGAAGGGAAGGAAGGGAAGGAAGGGAAGGAAGGGAAGGAAGGGAAGGGATGGAAGGGATGGAAGGGATGGAGAGACGGGAGGAAGGAGGAAGGAAGGAATGAAGAGAAGAAGGAAGGAAGCAAGAAAGGAAGGAATAGAAAGATAGATAGATCGATAGATAGATAGATAGAATTAAATAGCATATTAGTAGATACTTGCACATATAGATCTACAAGCAGCTGTTAAAGTGCTTGCACGTTATTTTTAAACACTGGATCTGACTGGCACTGGGCTGCTGCTGTTGCTGCAACTATCACTGCAGCAATACATTTTGAAATTCAAGCCAAAAACGAACATTTTAGTTGACTAAATAATACTTTATTGTCATGCTGAAAGAAGCTGAAAGAAGCAACAGAGGTTCAGAAATATTGCAGGGAGCTGCAGAACTGCAGAATTCTGAATTATGCAGCTTCCTGCAGAATTTCTTAGGTAGCTGCATAAT
Source organism: Platynereis dumerilii (assembly GCA_026936325.1). NCBI lineage: Eukaryota > Metazoa > Annelida > Polychaeta > Phyllodocida > Nereididae > Platynereis > Platynereis dumerilii. The sequence goes on from JAPTHN010000296.1 coordinate 101,442, forward strand.
TTGTGAAATTCTGTAGCTTCGTATTGATGTATTCAGCTTCCTGCAGAATTGCTGCAGAACTGCAGAATTCTGCAGCTATCTGCAGAATTGCTGCAGAACTTCAGAACTGTAGAAAGAATTTATATACTCCTCGATATTAATGAGACATTTTCTGTATAAATAGGCCTACTTGAAATGAAAACTAAATTGTGTATAATTTAGCATGCCCATGCTGCTTTTTGTAAATCGTGGTGACAGCTCTAGGACTCAACATTCTCATTTTTGGTTGATTTTTGGTGATTTTATCTCCTGTAGTGTCACTGCAGTTTTTCTGTGAGATTCATCTCATTTGATGTTTTTTCTTTCTATTCCACAAGTACTGGAAAAAACGACAGCCGAATTGTTATAGCAGAAGGTTATTAAAAAATTGTTTTCAAAAGTTGCAAAGGTGGTGGGCAACAAAATAACTTTTAGACCATGGCTTGATGAGCCTTAGATGCTGCTTCAAATAGGATGGCCCTTATAAAAGGAGAGAATAGAACTTTATTTTCGAATATAACAAGACAGGATTGGGTAGAGTAGGGCTTATCCCATGTCTAGCCAACTTTTGTCCCTCATACTGAGCTTTTCCCTGGTCAATACAGATTGAGAGAGGGAAATACAACAGAAAGAAACAGGGATATATTTAGTTCAACCAATCAAATTCCTTTGGCTAAGTAGCCAGCAGGGATATACTGAAAGATAATGAGATCAACAGGGATATACTGGAACTGACCAATCAAAATACAACAGTGCCCCTATATATCATGCTTATTAGCATGTAGATACCAGCATATTTGCTGATTGTTGTGATTTAAGGCAATTAAGTGCTGCCAATTAAGAGTATTGATTTTTTTTTGTAGCACAGCTGCATTCACATAGAGTGCTTGAAACTGTTTTACATTGATATAAAATAAAAGTATTTTTAAAAAAAGACATGGGATAAAAAGGTTATACCATGGGTTGCGGCAGTATATCCCTGGTATAGTCACCCTCGACCCCGTATATCCCTTGACCCTTCTGGTCTCGGGATATACTGGATCTTGGGTGACTATACCAGGGATATACTGCCTCCACCCATGGTATAACCTCATATTATAGATTTAGTTTTTTCCTCTATTAATAATAGCGTTAATTTTCCTGTCTCATTAATTAATCCTTCGTAAATTTGAAATTTTGAAGTCATTGCTCAATAATTCTTGAAATATTCCAATGCTGATTGCAATTATTCTTTTAAGAATTCTTCATTTAGGCCTATATACGTATGTTTAATTGTATTAATGATAATGCACCTCATCATTGATGCTTGTTGAGTGTTACCCATGGATAAAAAATAGGTCTATTCTAAGTAAAATAATAAAAATGAAAGAAAAATTCTTTCATAGATAGCTTAATTACAGCTCTTACATCAGGCATTATAGCTGTCACAGCATAGAAAATATGGCATAAATGTGATGGAGACATCCAAGATGGTGTGTAGGGGCTCCACCTGCATGGTGTGTGTGAAGCTCCACCTGCTGGAAAGCCTCTAGTGACGTCATATGTGACATCATCAGATGACGTCATGGCATTGTTGACACAACTTTGACAGGAAAATGATCGTGCTTATGATTTGGAGTCATTTTCAGGCATTTACAAGGTAAACTTTGACATTTGTATGACGAAGAATTGCTTAATAAACTTGTTTGATGTTTTTTATTCCTCATTTCATCTACTCATAAGTGTCAAAACGTCACCTAGGGCTAAGTTAAGGGTGGTCACAGGCACCCTCAAAGTTAAGTGTCAAAATTTAGGGAAATCTCAAGTTTAGGAGTTTAGTGAAACACTAAAATTTGGGGAGCACTAAAGTTAAGGGATCACTTAAGGTTAAGTGGGGAAACAGCACTTAAGTTCTTTTGTGAAACGGCTCCCATGTCCTCTAGGATATGAGGAGCGTCTATATCAAGAAAGAGATAAGGATAAGCCTAGAAAGCATTGGCATTATTACAGGGGCGATGGCATGCCTTTAAGATTGGACCAGTTACCCAGGCTGCTCCATAAAAAAATGGTAGCCTATGAAAAGTAAGAATCTCATGCTGACCTATTTTACAACAAAGTTGACATTTAGGGATAACTGGCTTTGTCAATCACACAATATTATACACAAAATTGACAATGACTATTCTACGTAATGATACGTAATTGCATCTATCAAAATTCTAAACATTAGAAAATGTCATTTTTTCAGGAGTATTTCCTTTTCTCATCTTCTAATACAAAACTTACTTTCAGTCACTATTTTTTTGTTCTGTGAAAAATGTTGAAGTAGAAAAGAGAAGCTTGGATATAATACGCTCCAAAACATCTATGGGAAACAACATATGCTGCATATGCCCTTCCTTTTCTGAGTGTATTTTCTCCTTCGCTCACATAAAGTGCAACTTGAACTCTCACCCTTGGTGAGACTTGATCATGAGACTTGGTGGTAATTGATGAGAAGATGCCTTTGGAATATAAAATTGGAAGATCATCGGACTATTTCCTTCGGTGAAGACTTTTGTAATTATATGATCTTTGGGACTTGACTAGGGAATTATGATGCAGAATGCCGGATAGTTTAATTTCATACATATTAGAATTAGACTCACATGAAAGAGTCCACTCTATCTTGAATCTATGTAGGTGTGAATTGGGTCATAAACATAAAGTTTATTTTCTACAAAGCAGTGTTCTTGAAAATTATATAATGATTGTCTATATCAAGCGCAAATCTTCAGCAAATTATATCATGAGATGTTGTTATCAATAGTTTCAAAAGAGCTTTTAGGAAGGACAAAGAAATAAATGTCTAGCCGATTCATGTAGCCCCATGCATTTTTTTTCAGACAGTTTCAACTGCATAGATTTTTTCCATATCACACCATGCTTTTTTTTATACTTAGTGTGACCTGGTGCATGAGACTATTGACAGCTTATGTCATTCCATTACTGCTTTGTGGTGAGCAGGCATCTCCCATGTGCTTGAATCTTAAGCTGTCTGGAAAACCAAGCTGGGCTGTTTCTGGAACCATCTGACAATCTCTCATCTCTGATATAGCTGGCACTTGTTATGCTTCATCTGCAGATATTGCAGTGTAGTATAGCTCTGCCATCATGAGTGCTTCGTAGGGCAGTCCACATCCTTGAGTACCAATTAAGTGGCCTATGGTGTGTATGATGATGGCTAAGTACAGCTCTATGTAATTATCACTGCCTCAGGCAATCATGAAAGCAAATATATAAAGAAACTCATCTTTAGACACATTATTACAGATAACTGAGGTTCCCGAATTGTCATTTGGTTATTCTTTTGAATAAATGTGAAATGCAGTGGTCAATGGTCCTGACATATAGACCAGTCCAAGAATGTGTGGGTATTGTCTGGTCTCTTGTTGGGCTTTAAAATTCTTCTTTGATCCATCAATAATACTACCTATATTTCAGCATGTTGGTCTCTGAAAAGTGATCTTACAATACATATTTTAAAGTCGATATGACTAACAAGCATTGTTTCAATTACTGACACGAATTGTTTCAATTACCACATTTTTATCTCCTCAAATGGGAAAGAAACAGTGAATCTGTGTTACTGTGACGATAGTTATCAATATAAAATACTATTTTCATTAGAAAATGTTCTAGGTTGTTCTTTAAAGTTTTTGTCTGTATTTGACACAAATCATCCTAGCAAACTATCTTCTTGAGATGTCTTCTTGAGATGTTGTATCAATAGTTTAGAATAGAGTTTTAAAGAGAGCTAAAAAATACATCAATAGTCTATTCATGTAGCCCCATAAATACTTTCTGACAGATAGTTATATTGTTTCAAATGCATAGATTTTTGTAATATCACGCAATGCTTTTTATACTCATTGCGACTTAGTGCATGGAACCATTGACACTTGACAGCTTATGTAATTCCATTACTGCTTTGTAGTGAACAGGGATCTAAACCTGCAAAGAACCATCTGACAATCTCTTATCTCCGATAGTTGCTGCTTGTTATTCTTCATCTGCAGATATTTAGAACTGTGTAGTATAGCTCTATCATCATTTATAAGTGCTTCTTAAGGCATTCCACATCTTTGAGTGCTCATTAATTGTCCAATGGTATGTAGGCCTATCATGAAGGCCAAGTATCCTTGCCTGGTGCAATCATCAAAGTAAATATATAAAAGAAATCGTTAGGCACTTTATTGCAGACTTACCACAAGTAGGCTATGAGGTCACTACATGATTATTCCAAAAAATACAGCACTATAACTTTAATCCACTTGTGTAACACAGTGGACAATGGTCCCTGTGCTATAAGACCATCCCAAATTTCTGTGGGAATAATCTGGTCCCTTGATGGGCTGTAGTCTCTCAATACACTAATTATTCTAATAAGTACAAATGACGTTTTTACCTCAAATGGGAAATAATCCACTATATATCTTCATATGTCTTAATTTTTCTTCGGACTCGTCAACTTGAAGAATCCAGTTCAGAAATTGTTGATGTTTGTTTACTGTTCCTTGTCCTATGTTCACTACCAAACAGCCCTTCAAACAGGCTTTTCATTCACGAATATCAGGGTGCAATATGTGTGTATACAAATATATCACAGGCTGTTTTGGTTAGGATAGAGAGGGAGAGAGCAATTACCACAGGTACTCAGCCTTGCGTGTTGAAGTAAAGAAGGCTTAGAGATCATTGATAGTTTAGAACAGCTCTAATCAATAGTACTTACACGCAGCACGGGTGTCGCGTGAGAGCGTCCTTGTATGTGATGTGTAAGTGGAAGATTACACAACAGAAAATTATAATGTACATGCTGTAGTACATTCAACGCCACACATTGCCTTCCCACTGAAAAAACTTCAGTGAGTTCAAACCAGGGTATAAAATAAGAAAATTTTATCACTGCGCGTAGTGTCTTGCTCGAACTATCGCCATTTACTATATGGATAATCAAACGGTATTCTTAATGGCTGGCATTGTTATATCAAGCACTACAAATTTCCAAAAGATGACCCATTGACCATCATCAGGCAGACAAAAGTGTCAAATTGGTTGAAATACAAAGTATATTGTGGGGATTCTACAGTCCACCATAATTTAGCACAAAAATGGTGCATTTGATCACTGCACATATTTGGATTGATCACTGCACATTTTAGATTGATCACTGCACACTTTGGGATCGTTGCACACTTATTTTATACCCTGGTTAAAACCTAAAGCAGTTTGCTACACTGTGTGCAGCAGCATATTATTTTTAGAGTTGTGCATACTGCATATGTTTTTAAATGAAAGGATCAGTGTTGTTCTCCACAAACTGTTGTGAATGCAGAATCCCTTTTGGTCTGGTCAGTCATTTTTGCTTTGAATTCATTCAAACACAGAATCATTTCATGACCAATTATCAAATAGCAGATAAATTTACCTTTATCTAAAAAGTAGTAAAAATAAATAAAGTTATACACTTTATGCACAGCTGATAATACAATTATTTATACTTCTTTCCATGCGAGACTTAGTGACCACTAAATCTGTAATATTTGATTTTACCTTATTTATACACTCCATACACAATGTATGCAAAAAAAAAAAAATACTATACACATATTGCACTGTATCATTAATACATCTTGCTAAAATAACTTTGCCAAATTGCTCCATGAACAATTCAAAGACTGATGGTTTGCATACTTTCTATATCACAAGATAGCTGTTGCTCTGTTTGCATCATCAATATTTGGAGTAACATTTCTAATGCCATAAAAAGCAGATGATGCTGGCTCAAAAGTTGGATAATGGCTACCACAGTTACTAACAAGCTTGGGGCTATGATGTATTGCGGAAAGATGAGAGGCTGAGCAAACCTTCCGCTTGCAAGGTCCCATATTCCTTTTTTGACTTTGACCCCTGACAGACGATGAAATGTAGAGAGACAAGCAGTTGGACCTGTCAACTAACAGAGCTCTCAGAGAGCATGTAATTAAAAGAAGCGGGTCCACAGAGCCAAGTACACCAGTGGTCATTTCGAGCTGGATAATAACACCCTCCCAATAACCATGATCCATCTATAGTGTCACTAAGCAAGGCCTGGACCCATACAAGGGCATATAAGATTGTGTTTGTGGCAAAGTTGCACACCAATTGCACAATGTAATTAGTCCAGAAATGTTTCTTGAGTTCGAGTTCTTTTAAAATATATCTAAGTTGTTTACATAGTAATGACTTAGATTTCCTCAAACGGTAAACTTTATATACATCATTGAAATTTGGAATGCACTCCTAAATCTTACTTGATGAATCATTGATATACCGTCTTTGTAAGAGTGGCCACAAAATGTAATTACATTAATTTGTGTCCATGACTATTGTATATATTTATGGTTTTCCATTGTATCCCAGTAAATTGATATCTTTCTGAAATTTCTTACTTTTTTCATGTGTGTGGCACTTCTAATCAATACCACAGTCAAGGCATCGGTGATTTTGAAATCATTCTCAGATAGAGGGAATACTGAGCTCTAGCAACTCATGTTACTGGAGTGTGACTTTTTGCAAATCAATAAAAAGTCCATGGGTATTTTATTAGAATTTTATGATCCCAATAGCTTCATTCATTCTATTTCATCAAACAGTTTCTCAAATATTATATTGGCATTTTTATAGATACTTGATCGAATAGCTTCTATAAATGCGCGGTAAATTTGCTATGAATGAGCAATAAACTGAAGTGGTGAAATCCGTTCCTCCTTGCTAGTATTGGGCAAATGAACACATAATACTGGCTCCTGGTAACACATTTTATGATCTTTATGACTAAACACATTGACAAAAAATTAGATTGTTTGAAAAGGACGTGATGAAGATCAGAAAGTATAAATCCTCTAAGACCTCACCATGACAGATTCACCATTGGAAAAATCAGGATGCGACATCACGCACATGCATACCAATAATACACTATAAGACAATACAAGCGTATGCAATTCAAATTGGGAGATTGCAGAAGCAGGGTCATTTGCAAATAACATACAGATATGGTGGAACGCAATAGTTGACCTTGTACATCTCCCTTATTTTGATAATGTTGTGGCATGCAAATGATTTTTTCCTTTGTAGTATTTGCATATTTTGAAGAAATTCATAACTAGTGGGAGCCTATGTCAAAATCACATGACAATTTTTAATTAACATACATCAACAGTAGTGATCACAAACTGTTATACATTGTTTGTTACTATTTGTGCTTTTAGCAGTCAGACACAAGATAGAAGTAGATAAAAATTTACAACTTGTAGAACTAACAACGCCCAAAAATAACTGTGAATTTTGAGAAAATGTTTTTCATAATCAACTGTAAAATTGGAGGGAATCTGTGACAAATACATCAAAACACACATGTCTTGGGAATTTCTTTGATTTGTCATATGCTAGTATGTTGGTGGACTGAAGCCATTCGCATGCCCTGATACCTTTTGTCTCTCAGTGATTAGTATGGCCGCCCATGTGCGACATCCAGATTGTAGTTTATTGTGCAAAAATTACTATTAAAAAGGCAAAGTTAAAGGAGCATAATAGGTTCTCTTTATTCATATAAACTAATTCCTTTACTCAATGGGCAACGATAATCATGTTGGTTTAGATGGGTGATCTATTTGACTGTGTTTGCTGTACACATATGTTTTACAACAGATAATCATATATAATAACAGTTTCATTCATTGTATAGAGAAGCAAAAACTTCTTTACTGTCTCATCTGTTGTGTGCCTCCAGAAAGGACTCATACTTATGCCGCTATTGTGTGCCAAGTGGAGGATAATGGACATAAATGAAGTGCTATCCCAGAAGTGGTGGCTGTTCGGAAGGTGTGTACGAGAATGAGGCAGGGGAGTAGACCAACGGTAATTGTTGGCAAATAGAAGGAAAATAGCTATCATGGAACGTGGGTTAACTGTAGCAGATAGCAGATGGAGAAGTAATTTGAGAAGGGGTAAGAAGTCATATATGCAAATTGCACAGTAATATGCTATGTTCTGTTGGATTGGGTACAAAACTCGGATTGCATGCCATAACTTTATCCCATATTAAGATCTCTATTATAACTGCTATCAATGAAATAGCAATTAGCAAAGGGGCACAATATCAAAGCAATCAAAAACAATGGTAGTTAACATTAGTGTTGTCTGAATGTGCATTAAATGTGGTTTTAAAGGTAGTTAAAAGTAGGAAAATGTAGGAAGGGATTTGGGGTGGAACCAAAAGGTGTGAAAGGGTAAAGTGTAGCTGATTCTTCCGTCCTGCTGGGGTAGTTGTACCATTATGGATTGTACTTTAAAACATGTGTGTGGCTTCTGATCGGCTGTCCTTCATTTCTGATAGATATTAATAAAACTCATCAGATAGGCGACACTCTTCAAGAACAAAAAGGTTTAGAAAATTTGTACAGCCATGTGATTATAACATTAAGCAATAACAGGTTGCCAGATTGATATTTTCTTGGATAATAACTGAGGCCACTGGTATGCACTCTAATGAATGATAATTGGTTGGGAAGTGTTGGGAGGTGAGCCTCAAGTAAGTGTGATAAATATGGCGGAAAGAATTTAAAAAGCATGCTGCAAACACAAAGAATTTCTGGGAAGCATGGTACGAATGTGTGAGGTATGTGTCACACAGCTGAGGTTAATCCAGTGGACTTGCCAAACTTTGCAGCCAAAATGAAAGCACTACAATAATAAACCTGCATTATCAGTTGGAATGTCCCATTATTTATTCTGCCTCTTCCTTCAGAGAAGATTGGGATATATTTGTGTGTGCTGTACACAATAAGGACAGAAATTTCCGATTTGGAAAAATAAAGGCCTCCATTGGGGACACCTTGCCTGCATAGGTACTGTCCATGCAGAATTTCAACTCTGACATTTCCATGAAGTGCATGGAGTCATTTAGGGCCTAGTTCAAAAATAATGAAGCCAAAGTGTGACATGACCATCAAAATTTTAGACTGTTTATAAGTATCAAATGACCACATAATATTGTAACAAACATGTCTAAGTTCTAGAAACTGTATTTACCATTTTGCTGTGGTTTGTGGAAATGACTGATAAAAGCTGAATATTACCAAATTTTATTTATTTTTATTTCCATGGCAGTAAAAGAAAAGTAGACTAAATGGTAACTTATCATCAAATTAAATCTAATTTTTTGGTTGGATGACAAAACTCATATACTCTTAGGCCTCCATGGCTGTTTTCATCCAAATTCACGAAATATTTAATGAGGAAAACAGTATTTTTCGAAATTGTGTCGCAATATAAAAAACAAAAACGTTCAAATTTTCTCCCCAGATGTACATATTTTCCTCTAAAACGATTTCACCTGTCCTGTGTTATGCACCCAAATGTGAGCTTCGAGTTGGTACCAAATAAGTGCCACCAAAATGAATACAGACAGAGCAAATGATGATAGAAGCGTGTTTTTTAGCGTATTTTTCCACTAAAAAAGCCAATTTTGGGTACTTGTGTGACACAAAAGTCAAAAAAGTGTTCTGGTTTTGACGCAAATCCATTTTAAATGTATTATCAGTAATAACTGGATGAGGCGAAAGAGTAATTACAAAATTAAAGTGAAATTTGTACTGGTTATTGCCTATTTCGACAAATTGACCCAAAATTTTGAGGAAAGCTTCACAAAGAGCAAAATTTTTATAATTAAACATTGAAACATACTCCAACTACTGAGATATTGTGTTGATTATCACTACAAGTAATACTAGAATGACTGCTTTACTCCTTACAAGAAAACCATGAAAATATGATCAATATTTTCCATAGCGTTACGCTTGCGACAAAGCCCCATTTGTATTTTACCACCAGAAACCAGCTGCGGTAATGGATTACTTGATTGTTTCTCAATACTACACAGATTTTGCAATATTACAAGCCAAACAAGATTTAAAACGGAGCTTTTATTCCTCTGTGGCACTAGAAAGTGTTCTGGGCGTTACGCTTGCGACGGATTCACCTACCCTGCTATTCATTGGAATTTTTTAGTGAACTAAATTTTCCACAACCACAAGAAGCTCCAAAATGGGTAAGCAGATATAAGACTAGGTCTCAAGGGCCAAACGATTCAACTGACATATGTCAAAGGGGCACTAGAGCATCCCAGATCATTAAGTGTCAAATTTTACTTAATTTTTGGAAGTCAACCTTTGAATCCAAATAGCTCAATAATGTCAACACAGGCAAATATAAATACTTGATTTGATGGATTTATGAAGCCTGAGGATGTAGAGATTCAAAAAAGTGCTTGGAAATTGCCTTAGAATATGCCCAAATTTGTAAAACTGAAAGAATTCAAGTGGTAAAAAATGTTATGTCACGTTTTTTTGGTGAAAAAATGCCTGTTTTTCAATGTAATTCAACTCTATCTCAATAACTATGAGACAGAATGTCATGAAATTTTCAGGAAAGTTGCACAAGAATGTACTTAAAGCAATGATGTACCATTAAGTTGTCACATACAGCCATTCTCATATTTTGAGACCCCTACAGAAAATAAGCTGCGTGGCTTCATTATTTTTGAACTAGGCCTTAGGTGAGTATATGGGCCCAAAATTTACTCTGGGGATTAACCACTAATGTGCTATTGTGCAGGAATTCACTCACACAGAAAACAAAAACACACATAGATATATAAGACACGTAGAAAGTCAACAAAGATATGAAGGGACATTTATACACCAGCTCAGCCACAGGTCTGATTCGCATCTAGGGAGTAAGGCAGTGGAGAGAAAAATGAGTTGACATAAACTTGAACAGGAGTCGGATACACAGGCAAGAGTTAATGCAATGCTCTGTTGGAGTGAATGGAATATTTTATTACACTGCAGAAAACACTCATATTGAAAATTACTAAACTTCTAAAACCAGAAAATGATCGCAATTTCATATTGTCAATGAATAGAATTTGTACTGTGCCGTATTTTAAATTGGTGATTTCTTGTTCACATCAAATATATCCGATTTATAAGAGCACCTACATAAACAAGATATTGCAACATGTGCCTTTTTGGAATAAAAATAAGTTTACAAAGCATTTAACAAAGAATTTTAGGCAGTTTCATTGGAAATCAAGCCATCTCTGCGAATCTTCTTCTTCTTCTTCTGTTACGCTCTTCCGACGTAGCGCGGCGCACCACAACCTGCCAAATACTTCTATTTTTAATTATTCCTACCATTACCATTTACAACTGTAACATTTATACCTAGCTCATAAAGATCTTTGTTCACTAATTTCAGTCAGGTCTGTTTCTGCCCTCCCCTTGGTCTTTGAACATATTTTCTTGCTTCTCTTAGAGCTCCCTTTGCCGGGGTTTCTTCCGGTAGTCTCAATAAATGTCCATACCACTGTAATCTTCTTTCTTTAACACTCTCACTCCATGGATTTAAGTTGATTCTTCTGTATAATTCTTAGTTTGATATCCTATCTTGCCATGTTATTTCTAAGATCTTTCGCAGCATTTTTCTTTGAAATACGGCAACGTCATTCTCTATTTGTTTAGTCACTGTCCATAACTCACAGTTGTATAAAAATATACTTTCCAGGTGACTACATAAAAGTCTGATTTTAACCTTTTTCGACACTTTCTTGTTTTCCAAGATTTTCTTCAACTGGTTGTAAGCAGCTATGGCTAAAAATTTTCTTCTGTTAATGTCATTTCTTGTGTCTAGAAGGCTTCCTAAATATTTGCATCTTTTCCAGCTTTCATCTTCTCCCCTTTTAACTTTATATTCTTCTGTTTTACCATCATTCACTTTCAAATTTTTTTGCGAATCTGGCAAAACTGAATAGTATTGTCCAAGCCCAAAACATACTCTCTGGCACTAATCGCCATATTAAAGTGATTGAGTTGGAGGAGTTTTGGGTCACACCAAAAAACTAATTTGATTTCTTGAGTGATCAGCTGCCCTGGCTGAACTAAAGTTCAATCTCCTAATGCAACTTCCAGTGTTTCACAGTACAAGATACAAAGGCGAGGTTTACTTCATTCAAAGTGACACACAACTGCATTCAGTGCACTGATGAAAATACCAACTGCAAAATGGCAAAATAGTCATATTTTGTTAACTTGAATGCGTTCTATACATGTAGATACCATTTTGTTATGATAAGCAGAGAACCAAAACAATAAAGCAGTTGGCCTACTATTCTCTAAACGAAAATACTGCTAATCTTTCTGATCTTCTAAGATCCACATGCAAAAATCCTATCTCAAAATCCTTCAAAAACAGCCCCACCTAAATACACAGGAACTCTTTTCTATCTAATCACTCTTTCTCACTGTCACAGCAACTCCCTTCTTTATGTTGAAAAAATATATAAATTTATGTCTGAGAGACGCTGGTATCGATGATTTATTGATTTTGTGAATCATTCCATATGTAAACTAATTTTTTCAAAATGTGTGCAAATACGAATTTAGAGAAGAAAAAATGACTCCATTGAGAAAAATTGATTTGGGAGATCTTGTTACAACAACAAGCAAAAATGTGATATGTTCTCAAGATTTGTCATCATCTTCTTGCAATTACAAACAGTATCAACCTCAAAGCAGAAAGAAGCTTACATACTCTGAGAATAAAATCCTCATTTGGATCTTAACTCTAATACCCTGCAAACCTGTGGAATTAAATAAGATTTCCTCTGCAAAAATACAGATATGAGCAGCTCTCCTGAAAAACATATTTTAGATTCAGTGGTTCAGCACTTTCTGGCATAATATTATTTTTTCCTTTCAAAGTAAACATACATTAGATTTAGATTGAATAAGATTAAGTTTTATAGAAGAAGATATATGGTATGTGGTAAGTGCATGTATATTGCTATGTAACACCTGGTACCTTGTTTCTTGTTCAGATGTTAGATTTGGCAAATGGACCGATTGATATAATACAAATAGATCTATTATAGCTCAAGAAACAAGATGGAAGGAGATAAAAAGATAATATCATCTTTTCACTAATTTTTTCTCGGCGCTTCGCCTCTATTCTATTCTGCTTTTTTCTCTTCTTAGTTCTCACGAAACCAAAGACACTTCTTACAGAGATACACAACAATCTCGTTGTCATTCAAAAGCATTCAAAAGCATCAGCATTATCTTATATTAACTTTCAACCTTTTTTCTGGAATGATTGTTTTTAGTAATGATAACTAAAGGTCTCTCACTGGGAGTCAGTTGCATTCCCCTGATAAAGTGTAAAGAGTTCTTGTTTTGCATCAAAACATTTGATCAACGGAATGTCTTGAAGAAAATCTCCCTTAAAATCTGGATAACTTGTCCAACTGTAAATTTCTGAACAAAAAAATTCCTGAGGTGAGGTTTGGCAGAATATGCTGACATCAAAGAAGGACAGGATGGAAGGAGAATGAGAAGGGATAAGAGAGGATGGGATATGATAATGTTAGAGGTGGACAGAGAAGACTCAGGAAGAAAGAAAGGATAGGTGCATGGTAATGTGAATTTTCAAAAGAAGGAATAGGTAGAAAAGAGATGGACAGGAGAGGGTGCAGGAAAAGAGAGGAGAGGGGAGAAGAGAAGAGTAGAAAAGAGGAAAAGAGAAGAGAGTAGAATAGAAGAAAGAAGATGGCAGGAAAGAGGCGAAGAGGGGAGGAGTGAAGAGGAGAAAGAGAGACAGGATGAAATGCAGAAAAAAAATTAAGATTGATTGCAGGGGATAAGGCAAATTAATTACCATGATAACAATACAACAGGAAACTGTGATGTTGGCACTGCTGTAGATAGCTTGGCCATATGTTGATTGATGATGTTCTAAAAATAAGGCTGTTAAGAAAATTAGGAGGAACTTGCTTAATAGCCACTCCACACCGCCGTGATGGAAGGTGGTAATTACACTTAGTGCTGGGGAGTCCCTGTTATATTCCAGCATTAATTTCTGCAAAATTTCAAGGATAAATGAATATGGTCATTTGAATGTAATACATATCTCCAACAGTAGAATCTTTCTCTACTTCTTTTAAGAAATATAGCCAGTCACTCAGTCATCCAACCCGTCAGTTTGTCTGTTGATCGATAATTTATATACAGGTAAGATACTATTTTAATGTATTTAACAGTTTATTGGTCAATATGCCAGTCAATTCTTTTATTCATTTCAGTGAATTGACATTAGAATGTGAGAAAAATCTACTAAACTGCAAATAGAGAATTTAAGAGATTGGGAAGTTTAGTAATTTATGAGAACAACTATGAATTTGGTCTGTCGTTGCATGGTGAGATTTGTATATTAGTATATATATAAAGGTATTAGAAGATCAAAACATTCGTCTGTTGAGAGAGAGTGGTAAAAACTAATGAAAGAAATTGAAAAGAAATTCCAAAGAAACTTGTTTTCCTTACGCGTAAATGACCTATTTCATTGCTCTTTTGCAAATATGTGTCATGGAAACGCAGGTAGTTACTCTTTGTGTAGCCTAGCTTCTCTGAACATGGCCTGCTTTCTTTGAAATTTAATCTCTTAATGATAGGCTTATTTTGTATGTACTCGTACCTTTGTGGACGGCATCAAAGTAAGTAAATTTCAGACAGTCACTTATAATTTTTCAACAACTTCGATTTCTGTGATATCACGCAATGTTTGTTTATCACTCGCTGTGTCTTACAGATCTTTGCAGATAAGCGGTTCAAAATGAACATACAACTTGGTCTTGTGATGTCACTGGCTTAAGAATGTTTTATTGATTTTGTTTGTGTCAGTTATTGTAGGATCAGTTTATTCAACATAGGCCTACATCATATCTGGCAGCACAGGTGTGAATAAACAAACTTGTTAATCAATTTAAAGTATGTACTATTATGAAGATTAGGAGACCAACAAGTAACTGTCAATGACGTGGCAAAGCCATTAAGCAAATTGAAAAGAAGAAAATAAATTTTTCCGATGGACAGCTCTGATGCATGACATTATACACAGTTAACGTCATTTCATGCTGTTTTGTAGTGAACAGGGATCTCCCCTGTGCTTCCATCTAAAGCTGTCTGGAACCATCTGACAATCTCTCATCTCTGATACATAGCTGCTACTTTTTATGCTTCATCTGCAGATATTGCTGTGTAGTATAGCTCTGCCATCATGAGTGCTTCTCAGGGCAATCCACATCCTTGTGTACCAATTAAGTGGCCTATGGTGTGTATGATGATGGCTAAGTACAGCTCTATGTAATTATCACTGCCTCAGGCAATCATGAAAGCAAATATATAAGGAAACTAATCTTTAGACACAATAGCACAGATAACTGAGGCTCGCAAATTGTCATGCAGTTATTCTTTCAAATAAAATGCGAAATGTAGTGGTCAATCATTATGGTCCCTGACATAAGACCATCCCGAGACTGTGTCTCGTCTCTTGTTGGGCTTTACATTCCTCTTTGGAAAATCAATAATACTACCTATTACAGGGGAGGGCATCCACATTTCAGCATGTTGGTCTCTGACAAGTGATCTTACAAAACATATTAAGTCGATATGACTTACATGCATTGTTTCAACTAGCATGATACCCGTGAAATGGGGGGTAGGGGAGGGGCAAAATATTAAATATAAATTTTGAACAATGAAACCCAGCCTTAAACCTTGTAGTGGGTGAAAAAAGGTTGCATGCAAGTTTTTGTGTATGGGCACCCTATACTTTTGCTGTGAAGGACGGACGGGTCCATGAATTAATAGTAGGATTACCATAATTATTTTTCCCCTCAAATGGGGGAGAAACAATGTATAGCTCCATTTGTTATAATTGTTCTTCTGACAAGTACACTTTGGATATCCAATTCACAAATTTGCATGTTTCTTTACCGTTTCTGGTCCCTTGGCTATATATTAAAATGGGAATATCAGGTTGCAATACACAGTGTACAGTGTACACAAAATTTGTGAAGCAAGCAATATCAGTTAGGACTGAAACGGAGGGAGCTGTTTCCACCTGGACTACATAAGATACTCAGCCTTGCGTGTTGAAGTAAAGATCACTGATGGATTAGAGGAGCTCAATCAATAGTGCTTATACACAGCTGGGGGGTTTCGTGAGAGTGTCCTTGTATGTGATAAGTAAGAGGAAGATTATACAACAGAAAATTGAGGTATCTTATAATGTACATGCTGTATTCCACATCAATGCTACACATTGCCTTCCTACTGAAAAAGCTGTAGTAACTTCAAATTTAAACCAGTTTGCTACACTGCGTGCAACAATGTGTGACTTTTAAACAGTTGTGCGTACTGCATAGCTTTTAAATGTTTGAAAGGATCAGTGTTTAGAGTCCAAAAATCTGATCTGAATGTGTAATCTATAGCTCTCTGTGCCACAATTTTGAGCTAGTCAGTCATTTTTGCTTTCGAGTCATTCCATGGCCAATTAGGAAATAGCAGATCAATCTACCTTCATCTGAGAGGCAATAAGAAAAAAGGGAAGGACCCACATCATACAAAGCTGCTAATTCTGTATTATTTTCCACGAGAGACTTGGTAACCACAAAATTTATTTTATTTGAATATTAACCTAATTAATGCAATGAATTTATGCACAAAATAAAGTATTCACTCTACATCATTAATAAATCATTTGCTGCTGAGAAACGTTGACAAATTGCTTTGTGAACAATACAAAGACTAATGGTTTGCATATTTTCTTTGTCACAAGATAGTTGTTGCTTGGTTTGCATCATCAATATTTAGAGCTACATTTCCTATGCCATGAAAAGCAGATGAAGCTAGCTCAGAAGTTGGATAGTAAACTTGTGGCGATTTCTTCCTGGAGAATGACACCCTCCCCCTCACCATCAATAGTGTCACTAAGCAAGGCGTGGTCCCATACAAGGGCATTTAAAATTGTTTCAGTGGCAACGGTTCAGCCCAAATAAAAGCAGTGATCAAAGGCAGTGAAGGTGTTGCAATTGCACCATGTAGTGAGTCCTGCAATGTTTCTTAAGTTTTAGTACATTTAAAACATAATATTATATGTTACTTACATTGTAACAAATGAAAGAAACCTTGGGTTGCATTCATGAACACTAACTTGATGAAGTACTTGCACTTTTTTTTCACTGCTTGATGGAGGAACAATCACAAAATACATTTTATTTTGGTTTTGTGTTTACGACAGCTCCAAAACCTACGTTTTTCCATTTTGTGACAGTATTGACTATTGACAACCATGTCAACTTTCTCACACATTCTTTCTGTCATGTATGTGGCATCTTTAATCAATACCAAAGGCAAAGCTTCAGTGATTTCGAATCCATTCTCAATCAAAGGGAACATTGGATTCTATCAACAGCACGGATTTAACTATCGATTTTACATCGGACCCATCGCTTTATTTTATTATTCTGTAGTATTAACTGTGCAGATCAATAAAAGGGATCCATATAGCGATATTTTATGAGAATTTTTTTATCTCAATAACTTTTTTCATTACATTTCATTAAACAGTTTCTCAATTATTATATTGGCATTTTTATAGACACTTGATCGAATAGCATCTATAAATGTGCTATAAATTTCCTATGAATAAGCAATAAAATAAAGTGGCAAATTCCATTTTTGTCTGGATAGATTTGCAAATATTGAGAAATGAAAGGCTTGATACTTGCTCCTGGTAATACATATATTATAATCTTTGTAGCTATTAGCTCAATTCCATTTAATATGAAACAGCAATCTTGTACAACACAGTATCCGGTCATGCAATATTCCAAGCAACACCATGCATACAACAATGATTTCTTCATGCCTTTATCATCAGCCACAAAATATTCCTTAGATATAGCAGGATACAATATTAATCCACTTACACACTTTCAATGCACATGCAGACATTATTCTGAAGAATTTGCTGTTGGCTATTTGTACAATATGAGTGCGCACATAGAACATTGATGGTCTCCACCTAGTGGAATTACACAGACCTGATGCACCAGAATGCCACCTACCATTCATCTCCAGAACCATGGTGAACAACAAATGTTAAGTGAACGTGTATTACCCTGATGACACTGTGAGGAGTCCGGTTACCTTCCAGATTCGTCTACGTAGTGAAGAAAACAAGACAATAACTGTTTGCAATCAGGATGTGGAGTACCAGTGTGTGTAATTCAACACACTGTCTGTAAAATACCAAAGAGCCATAGATATGTTGAAACCAGCAGCAGTTATTAGTATGCTAAGATATCACATGGTTAGAGATTTACTCCACCAGTCCTGATCCATGGAAACCAAACTTTGACTCTTGCTCAAACACCGCCATGAAACCTCTGACTCCATAACCTGGTAGCTCATCCTCCTTTTTCGTGTAAGGAGTTGCAGATTAATTGTTGACATTTGCTTCATGTCTTTCTTGCCCTTAACGAAATAATAAAGAGGATATCGTAAAGTGCCCCCTAGTGAGTAGCCAATAAAAAAATTGATTGAAAACACATAATTGGCGCTCTTTGAGAGCTTTCAATGAAGTATATTAAACAAGTAGTCTCACAGATGTACCTGTAGACAAATTTCACCCACCACAGTGCATTTCACACTGAAATAATGCTTATCTACCGAGGAAAAAACTTGGAGTTGGCAAAGACGTACATCACAAAGGAATTCCCTTGACTGCCAATCAGAATTCAAGAAATGAGAATATCCTGCCAGAATAGCTTAGGGATATTCCCATCTCTTGAGTTCTGATAGGATGTCCAGGGAATTCCCTTCTGATGTAGAGTAGCGCGGGGCATGCAGCCCCCCTTAACTTCGAGGAGCGATTTGACCTACTTCTTGTGGTCGATTATTTGAATGCTTATGCCGTCAGGAAGGGATCACTTAACTCTACTTATAACTAGTGAAACGAATGTCTACCAATTTTAATAAAGGAGTTACTGCCCTTTTTGTAAAATAATTTAAATGGCCTTCTTACCCCACCCATCGGGCAAGAAGCCCCCCTATTATAATCCTATGGAAATTTTTTTTGCGAGCGCATTCAGCTTGAAAGTTATTTCTTGGGGTTCTTCTATCATTTTTAAGGCATTCTGTTCACTTTTTCTGAATTTCAGAATTTTTATGTTCATACATTTATTTTTTAATATTTTTTGCCCTTTTTCAATTTCGGCCAAAATTTTTTCTATTCAATTAGCTATTCTATCAAGATATAAGGTAAAGTACACATTATTAAATGGTTCCTGAAGCAGCTTCGAGGCCTCAGTGAAGGGGGCCCCATGCCCCATACCATGTGGGGCCTCTCGCCCCAAACCGACATATTTTAATTTTACCTCTATATTTTGAGCTAAAATGCAGAAAACATGATCCAAATCATATTTATGTGATGGTCATAAAGTGAAGCAATGCAAATATCTATTATACTTTTGAAAATTTCCAAAGTTATTTCTGACAACCACTTTCAAAGAATTAATCAAAGTTACAAAAACCATGCACCTTTTTTTGTTTCTTTAATTACGACTATGGTTTGGTGCTGAATGCCTTGAAAATGTGTGACGTCTCCTAAGAAGCCTCTAGCTTCAATCCTATCAATAAGAAAAAGCACCAAAAATGTAAGTTTAGAAATAACCCTGGGGGGGCTTCTCACCTAACCCGGGCTTCTTGCCCCGACCCACTCTACCTCTTTACCCTTTCAACTTTATGCCTTGTATCATTTTTGAAGAATATACATAAAATTGTCCTTGTGATATAGATACATATATAGGCAGATAGATTGATTAGCAATGCCCCCCCTACAAATAAATCATGGATCTGCCACTGGTTTGTTGTGTTCATTGGGATTTAGCAAATTTGCATCCTCATAATGTAATGCGCCGAAAAGCTTTTTGTGAACTCAATATCGCTGTGATGTTTCAATAACATTGCAATGCCATTTGATAGATCTAAAACTTATATTTTGCATGTGACAAGGGTGTGAAAAACTAAAAATTTTAAATTTCAATTTTCTCAAAATTTTCCCAACAGATTTTTTAGATCTTTACATCAAATCGAAGCTGAGACCATGTACTACAACGCTGCGCTGACAGATTCTTTGTACATTTTTTTTAACCCTAAACTTCGTTCAAGGACACTGTGCTAAGCTTCACACAACATAAGCTGGACAACATGTTTATTATTGTTGTGCAGAATTTTCAGTATCAATTAATGTATTTCGAATTGTACAGAAGAGTTATAAAAATTGAAGTGAGGGCATTCACATAAACATAAATAGAATATTCACACATTTCTGTAAAATTCAGTTTAGACGGACCAAAGAAGAAGCTGACATAAAAATGAATTAATTCTGGAAAAAAAAACTGTGATACCCTACACTACTATCAGTGAAATGGATAAAGACATCTCAACCTAGCTGTAAACTAACAACACTTGGATGAAACTCAGTTATAAAGGAAAAGACAACTCTTCATATCAATATAAAACAGGGGACAAATGTTATCTTGATTTCAATTAACTGAAACCTCAGGGGCACCTCACGACAGTGTGTTATTATAATGCCCATATCAGTGTAAGCTCCTGGTTGCACATCTTTTGTGACACCTATATTCATTTTTTATGCAACTGGGAGAAAATATCTGTTATGCTACCAGCTGGGTTGCTAGCCCGCCCAAGCGTCATTCAGCACCTCCCAGCCAGCTGATATAAATCTCTTTTTTTCCCCGTCAGCCACCTCAACTGCTTTCTCATTATCTGACTGCAAATTTCATCAGTTGAAAACCCAAAATTGACTCCCAGCTGACGACTTTGCGGGCGCCTGCTGCATAACAGATAATTGGTAAAACAGATCATGGGGTGCCACAAAAACCTCTGCCCCGCAGGGGGATAGGGGACCTCTCTGTGAGTAAGACTCACAGGACCTACAGTGTTGTAAAACAGTGTGTTTAAAACAGCCATTCTCAGTTGCTTGCCAACTAGGACTGAAAAAAATCCCAAACAATCACAAACACTTGAGGGGATCCCTCCCTTGGGGGGGCCCTCTGGTCATGTGACTTCCCTCTACATATACCTCTGGTCACATGCCTCTAATCACTTAGTAATGATGGAAGTGCGACATAGAGAGGAGATGGGATGCTCTGGTGGTGTAGGTCCCCTGAGTCTTACTCAAAAAGAGAATCCCTATCCCCCTTTGGAGGAGGGGTTTCACTCTATATCGTAAGACATCACAGGACCTACACTATTGTAAAACAGTGCGTTTTACACAGCCAGATTCCCATCATGGAGGGGGCAGTCAACTATCTCAGGATGCCACAACCACCATTGCCACCGTAAATGTGGGGGCCAATCACAAAAGGGGCAACAGTGAACCACTGCGCCCGGTTTAGGCGCAAAGGATAACTTCATTGAGCTCCCGGCCTGTGGCCTATTCCAGCTCCATACAATGCTTCTGGTATTCATTAATGGGCAGAAATGAGAGACCTGGCAAGATAGTCCACACTACATGTGGGATATCAGCAGCCAGACCGAAGAAATATGCATGATGCAAATCCACATGCGATACCGCTAAGCACATGCTATGGGGTAGCCAATGGCTACTAGGCATTAGACCTCTGGTGTCTCAGGACCCAGGAGTCCAGGAGACACAGGAGAAGTCCAACCATACGGCAAATTTCCTGTCCTTTGTTGTGCGCAGTCTACACAGGCATGAACCCTTGTCAGCCTGTGGGAAGACACGAGATCAACGCCAGATGGCAGATACACAACCAGCAGAGGTGGCCACAAGGACTGGCCCCGTGACATCATAGGTCATGGGCCATCCATTCTGAAGCAAGCGCATAAAATGTGAATGCCTAACAGGAGCTGTGAGTGCATCAGCATCCTCAAAGGTTGCAGCAACCCGAGGAGCAGCAAGCTCAACAACCGACAATGCTCTGCAAGGAAATCTCCACAGCATGAATCATGAGTGAGAAAGTTCAACCGCCGTGGCAGTATGTCAAGGTCGAAGCAGCGAACCTTCAATCCAAAGCTTGGAGAAGGTGGCTGGCTGAAGGCATACCAATTTGCAAGAAATTGCAGACCCAGGTAGGACTCATAGGGCTGCCATCTGAAGAGGCAGCAGAACCCGAGTTCCTAACATCTGTGGTGAGCTACACAAAGTGCAACACACAGACCCCATGCATCCATGGCAGAAGGCATCTGGGTCACCTGGCCAAGCACCTTGGGAGGTAACTCGCAGAAGGCATTGAATTTGCAAGACATTGCAGACCCAGGTAGGACTCAAAGGCCTACCATCTGAAACGGCGGCAGAACCCGAGTTCCTAACATCTGTGGTGAGCTACATGAAGTTCAACACACAGACCATCCACATTCATGACAGGAGGCATCTGGGTCACCTGGCCATTCACCTCTGGGGAGGGTCATCGGCATGCCAGAGCTACACAGTAGCGTGCATGGCACATGGAAATCGAGCCGTCCCTCCCTTCATCAACAGAAACTAAAGACGTGGAGAGCATGTACAGAAGTTATGCTGCCTTAGTCATGGTGAAGATGAGATGAGATTACCAGACCCATTGGTCACAAGGTCACTACAATGTATATCATTAAGGAGAGCCAACCCACTCAATGGGGCCTCCATGTGTGCTGCAAGGAGAAAAGTCACAGCCAAGGACAACTGGTTTGAAGTGAGCAGTTGGTATGCTGGCATAATAGGGAATGCAAAGTCAGCTGTGCAACTGGGCATTCGAGTTTTTTACTCCACCAAATGCCAAGACCCTGTCTGGTGAGGGTATGGCAATGCCGCAGCATCAACTGGAACCGAATGGTTCCTGATGCAGTGATGCCTGCCAAGCCCAGAAGTGCATTGGAGGATCATCCCTGCTTGGAGCATGCATGTTTAGTTTATGCAACTTTAACATGTCTGATAAGCATGGGGCATCATCTTAAGTCATGTCACACAGCATTGTCCAGCTTATATGCAATATTCCCGACCCCATCACTGCCATAGCCTAAGGCCCGATGAGACACCTCTTAAGCGTCCTGCGGGCCAACTGGAAGGTGAACCCGACCAAGTCATCAGTTCGAATGATGGCCGGGTTACCTCAGTGGCCAGGTGATTAGTCACATGTATTGCAAGGCAGAATACAGGTCTGCCCTGTTATGTAATGGGTAAATTGTTTGAGCAAGTGGGTCAACTGAATGACTGAGCCTATTGCAGGGCCAGTCATTGCAAGAGGGAACGCATGCTCCTGACAGACCCAAGGCCACTCCACACAGACATGGGTAGATGAGCTGTACGCCAATGGAAGGGCCTTGTGCCAAATGAAGGGCCATCCACTATAAGTGGGCTGCATGCTGTCCCAGCGACCCAAGTCTACACCGCAAACTGAAAGGGTGGACAAGGCTCTTCTCCCTTGATGACCATTAGTGCTGCTGACCTGGTCACTTGGAGGGGAGATGTCTAGCTGGGTCCTGGCAATACAAACACTGCAGTGCAGTATACTGCGCTAGGACAGCCAGAGGCCATCTTTACCAACAGATGTGGGAGAATTTAGCCTCTTTCCAACTTCATCCAACTCATTGGATGGAAAAATCTACGAGTCGGGAGAGGTTCTCCTGGGCCAATCCTCATCACCAGAAGGGAGAGGATGAAACAGGCCTACAAGGAACGCTTCATCACAGGCAGCTCAGGACCTCCTGTGAAGAAAGTCTAATGAGGGTTAATGAGCACCCTGACATCTTGCAAAGTCAAAGGTTGTGACTAGTACAAGGAAACATCTTTGCCAGGTGTGTTTTATGGAGAGATGCTGACATCCCCTAGAAACACTCGATGATGTCACTCGATGTCTTAGCGGCCTGTGGATCTATTAAGAGTCTGAACCAAGTCTAGGCAGCGATGGACCGGTTCGAGACATAGAGCCAAGCCTGTGACGTGCCTGCAAGAGTCATAAAGTATAACCGGGACAAGCAGACTGACATAAAATGGCAGCCAATAATAGGGATCATTTTGATGCAGCTCAGTTTGAGGCACAAGAGTGGATCGACCCATTAGTCCAGTTAGATTAAATATGAGACCGGTCGGAACCTTGCCCACTCAGCAACTTGCCATTGCAAGGGACCAGGCCCATCCTGTCAAAGGAAGTGGGCCGGTGCTACCTTGTGGTGCAGAGCCAAACAAGCTCTGGTGACATCACAGCGGGATTCAAAGGAACCCACTGGAGTTTCACATGGCAGAGGGACTGGCAGTTAAAGGTCTGACATTAGTTGCAGGAAGCATCAAGGTATGACGGCACCAGTGCATGAACCATGTCAGTGTCAACCGAATGCCGATGCTGCTGAATGAAGAGGCAAACTCCATTGAGAGTGTTATACACTCTCATGGATATCCCAAAAGGCTGAACACAGCATTCATTCAGGAATCACCTGGGGCTGGGTAAGAGCCCCGAGGTAAACCCATACCAGCTCCAAGACACCGGGCGAGTCAATGAGCGTGATTTTAAACTCAAGACTCAAGCAATGGCGCCAAGAGACTAATGGCCAAGCACTCTCAGTAGTTTACCTTTGTAGGGCAGTGCCAGTGGATGACCAAGAACAAAATGAATTGCACAAAACACTGGTTATTGTGATGTTGGCACGGACTATATCCACCTCCAACTATGTTGCGTAACTCTCTTTCTTGTAACATATCAAGTTCAAGACACATGCAACACCCCTACTGTTAGCCGTAGATATATCCTACATTAGAGCCTCTTTTCCATCCACATAAATTTGCTCAGTATTTTACGTAATGTTTGTGGCCTCAAATCCTTCATCGTAAATTTCAAAGTCCTCACTCATTGCCCCAAAAATATGGTTCTGACGTTGAGGAAAACCCCTGGAACAAACTTTTGTGATGAAAAATATAATTTTAAAATTGTATTTACGCATCAACTTCATGCATTTGACACTTTTGAGGACTTGCTTTTAAAGTCCAGTAAATGTGACTTAAGTTTTTGGTCAAGGGGGGGGGCCTCTGACCCATATATCCCCCCTTTGCCTACGCCCCTGGTGTAATGAGACCTTAACAGGGTAATCTTTTATAACTTTGATGTGCCAGTTATTTTCACTCGATAGTCCCTGATAAGGTGCAGGTTATGAGCTAGAGGGTGACTGGAAAAATTCACACTTGTGTAAATGCACTTTAGCAATGCACACTGCAGCTGAAAAGTACACTATCTTCATGAAATTCCACATACTGATACACAGTGATGCACCAACATTATGAAAAAACACTGCATGCTAGAGTCCTTTTTGTCCTAGTTGAGCCTTAATATGACCTATATCCTTGAAATTAATGTCCTTTGAAGTTTTTGTCGATTTCTTGCATAAAAGATATTTTTAAACATCAGCAGATACAGTACAACCATCTTAAAGTGGCTCAACATAGTGATCCAGAGCGGTCTGGATAAAGAGTGATCTGTAGTGATCTGAGATGATATAACTCTATCTGTAGTGATCTTCTAGTCCACTTTCAGTGAAAATCAATCATGTAAATCATTTAGGATTATAAGTTGAAGAACAGATAAAATGCATCTAACATTTGAAAATATTGATGAAGGAAACATATCCAGAAGTTATTTGGTGCAGAAAAGTAAATTTATTAATATCAATTTTGATTAATAGATACAGATTACAACAGATCACTCCAGATCGATCACTCCATATCAACCAAGATCGCCATGGATCACTATAGATCGATAGATAAGTGTCGATCCAAACTGACGAGCCATTTTATGATGGTTGTACTGCAGGTTAAATGTCTTAAATGCAGTGCTTTTTTGAGACAACTCTATGATCCACTCTCTAATCCACTCTCGTATGACTTTAGGAGTTTTTGGCGAAGTCAACGTTGCGCTACAGAAACCAACTCAACAAAGCTCCACCTATGCGCCGACTCACGGCTCACAAAAAGCAGTAGATGGGAATAAGAATACAGACCCTGAACACTGTACACTCACAACAGGATTAGAAAGTAAGTAAATAGATAGATATATACATATATAGATAGATAAATATAGATAGATAGATATGGTAAGTGCAGCCCTCTAAGCCCAGTTCTGGGCGCTCACAAGGGTTGATTGATGAGATGAGAGAGAGAGCAGGAGTCCTCAACATGTTACACATTTACCCCATGTGAGGGATCTTTTACTTGCCCAGCACAGACACTGATACAAGGGGCCGCCAATTTATCGTCTCATCCGAACGACATCCAGCTGGGATTTTGCTCATAAAGGTACACTGAAAATTTCGCGTTTCCCAACCGGAAGTCGAACCATGCAGGCAAATACCTTCAGCGGAGCAGGCGGGAACCATAACCACTACACCACCCAGCTGCCCGAATATGTGGTTATGCATAAGGATCAGTTTTTGCAGGTACATACATTACCCTCCAAAAGTTTGAATACACCAACAAGGTGAGATTTCTTTCAAAAATACCTCATCTCCAACACAAATGTTGTTTTATACTCACATCAAGCAATATGGAAATTCACATTCAGGCCATAAGGTGTCCATATTTCATGGTTTAAGATCATTTTGGTGTAAATTTATATAAATTTCTCGATATCCCATTTTAAATTTCTTATAAAAAGCTATAAAAGCACTGTTATCTTCCATATTCATGACATTTTATCATTTTTTACAGATTTCCACTGGTTTGTGATGATTTTACAAGTAGTTTCAGACGAGAAAATAGCCGTTGAAAATCGATTTAAAATACTGATTTTGGCTATTTTTGGGTCAAAACAATCCTGAAACAGTTGAAATGAAATACTTTTCACTAGAGAAGATACATTCTATGATTATACTTCATGGTGACCCGAAATTATCTAAATTTTGTATTTTTGAGTGGTCAATGTCCAATTTTTAAACTGTCTTTTCGGGGTCTAAAATAACTATTACGATCATGTTACAACTCTGGAAACACTTAAATGTGATTAAATTTCATAAACCTAGAAGATAATTGGGCTGTGACCATTTTCTATGAAATACCAAAATTTGGGATATCAAGAGAGGCCATACATTTGAACCAAAATGACCTAAAATGATGAAATAAAGACAACTTCTGACTTCAATGTGACTTGTTATATTGTTTGATGTAAATATTAAACAAAAATTCCATTAAAAATCAAATATTTTTAGAAGAAACTTCAATTATCCAGGTGTATTTAAACTTTTGGAGGGTAGTGTATATTGCCAATAATTGGAAGAAAAATGGGAAATAGTAGGAAAAACGGGGAAATGGTAAGAAAAATGGGGAAATGGTAAGAAAAATGGGGAAATGATAAGCAAAATGGGAAAATGGTAAGCAAAATGGAGAAATGACCAGAAATGGTAAAAAGTAGGACCCTGATGGGGAAATTAATAAAGAAGAAATTGATTCATAAGAAGAGTTTTATCAGATTTCCCCATTTTATCTTCACTATTTCTAATTTTTTCTTTACAATATCCAAATTTTTTCTTCACAATTTCCCCTTTTCATTTGCACCAAATTATATGCATCAGCAAAAAGTCCACAAAAATGTAACCAACGCATATGGGACAGTTTTTGAAAGTGTGATTAATAGCAATTGTGTTAAATTTATAGGCTTAAGGTTATTTTTATCCAAAAAAATAGCGAACAAAGTTTGCAATATTTTGGATTTGAGTTTTTGCTAATTTGCACTTTATTTCCCTTAAATTGACCAATAAAAAAAAGACCAAATGTTATCTTAAATTTCCCCAAAATTAAAGTTAAACTTCAGCAAAAAGGCTCTCTGAAAGGAAATTTTCTCCATACTTTTTGCCGTGATATTTCTTCAAACTGTAATACAAAATTGTCCAGAGCTTTCATTCATCATGTTTATATCTCAACTGAATGCATAAAATTCTGCAAAATCAGTTATTCCGAGTCCACGCTCCCCCTCCCCCACAGATTTATGGTCTTGGATTTTCCTAATTTTGGAAAGAAATCCTTGATATAATTTGTCACTGTTATATTTTCCTTAATGGCCTTCATCTGCTGCCTGAGCATGCTCAGTAGGTCACATGACTGCCCAGGGTCAGGTTATGTGACAGGAGGTTGCAGAAGGTCAGTTGAGGTCCCAGCCTTGGTATCTGTTTAGCGATGGTTTCTTTTCTCTGATCTCTATTGCCTCTTTACTACTGTGTTCGTTTATCACAGATGATGTGGTTTTCCTGTGCTCTTGTCAGGGTATAAAATAAGCGTGCAACAATCCCAAAATGTGCAGTGATCAATCTTAATTTGTGCAGTGATCAAATTCACCCTTTCCTAGTAAATTATCGTCAACTGCCTTATCTCCACAATATATGTTCAACAAATGTAATACTTTTGTCCGCCTGATGATAGTTTGGGCAATTTACCTGCTTGATAAGTGAAAGACAATCCTGAGTCACTGGTTTGTAGTTCATTAGTTTTTCCCAGGGCTTAGGAGTCGGAGTCAGGAGTCGGAGTCGTGGAGTCGGAGGTTTTAGGGTGGAGTCAGAGTCGGAGTCGGACTTTGATTTTCAGGAGGAGTCGGAGTCGTAAATTAAAGTGGTGACTCCTGACTCCTTATAATAATAAATATAATTTACAGAAACGCAATTTCTAAAATGTGTAACAAATTCCAAATTCTACGTAAAACTTCTTAAGCAAGTATTCATGCACAAAATCCTATGAAAACTTTGTAAAATGACTTTTTCTTCTCTGTTAACCATGTAATATTTATGTGCAATAATGCCGATAAGCGGAGTCGGGAGTCGGAGTCAGAATTTAGGAGACCTAAGGAGTCGGAGTCGGAGTCGCTTTTCAGAAAGCAAAGGAGTCGGGAGTCTGAGTCGGTTCACTTATCACCCGACTCCAAAGCCCTGGTTTTTCCAGAGGCAATGTCAGAAAAATATATACTTGCTAAATATATAAATCTTGAGACAATCCGTCAGAGCACAGGCATTACATTTATTTGCAGTACTTCTGCCTTTGGCCACTGCCACTGGCATTCATCGTCGCTGCAGAAACACCAAGTTGTTGGCCTAATGTTGTACTAATGTGGTAGAGCCATGCAGGGTTGTTGATTCAAGGGAATTTCCCGGATTTACCCACTTTCCTTTCGCTGCTTAAGGAGGTAAGCATTTTGCAGGCCATAGAGCGAGACAGCTTACAAATGATCAGAATGCTTGTGCCTGAGAGGCGGCAAGAAATTTTCCTCAGATAATTTTATCTCAGACTGGTTCAATATAGGTGCAACTACTTTGAAACCATACTCTTGAAAATAGCGGGGCAGGTATGTAAAAAAATAGTGCATTTGTACATAGAAGCTTGAAACTTGGCATACACTTATAAAACATCTACATGAATATATTTGGATAGGGAGCCACCTCGAATTTAGCTTAGGTGGCTACTGGCTGCCATTTTCCAAAATGGCGGCCAAATCTTCCATTTTGCTGCTTTCCGTGTAGTTCCTACAATTATAATACATGCAAATTGCGTTTTTTATTCCTTCTCTAGTTATTCAGTACATTACTATAAAATTTTTTGGTAGCCTGGACTATTTCCACACTTTTTGGAATCCATTTTCGTAGAAATATTGATTCAAATGCTGGATTACGCAGATACTTATGGTTACGCCAATTCTTAATAAATCTCAAAATTTGGTGTGAAAATGGAAAAAATGAAAATAAAATGTTTTTTTTAAGATATCGGTTTTAGTTTAATCTTGACAAAAAATTCACGAAAACTATTGATGCCATCATTAATTTGCAAGGAATTCAAATATGTAGTCTGATTTTAAAAATATCAATTGAAATCCCACGAAAAGGGAAACCGCGAAAATGCTGCATTTTCTTCAACAGTTCTGACAAAATGGACCCTGACAACCCTAAAATTCCTTAGTTCAATTCAAAATCAATTGAACATGTTTTTTAGATCTGGAGAAGGAATAATGAGCACTGTTTTCATACGATCAAGCTATAGGCACTTCACAGAAAGCGGGAAAATGAGAAAATTAGCTGCCATTTTGGAAAGTGGCTGCCATGGGTCAACCAGGTCCAATCTGAAGTGGCTCCCTATCTAAATATTGATGATGTTCTTTGTATCGATGTCTTAACCTATAAAAAAACTTATATGTAAGTTATCTTAACAGTAAATCGATTCATTAAGGTAAGGAAAACCTACTGCGAAACTTTTTCCGTGTGAAACGTCATCAAAGATCGTGTACATCATTTTCAATGCAAAAGTTGCCCTAAAAACCTTAATAACTATCCGATATTCAAATATAAAAACCTACATATATCAAGTAAACTCCTCCACATTCAATGCACTTATTCATTTTCCTTTATTTGCAATATTAAGCTCGCAAAAGGCGTTTCAGCGCAGGATGCAAAGTTTCTAAAACCCAGTGAGAACAACATACCAGTGGCAAATCCAGGATTATTTTTGAGGGGGATATTTGCTTTTTTTTTAAATAAATGAATTTTACTTTTTTTTTGGGGGGGGGGGGGTTGCAGAATAATTCAAGCTTACTTTTATTTCACACATCCTTATAGTTGTGTCAGATTTTCATGAAACAAAGGGGGATTGGAATTTTTTTCTATGGGCAGCTCTTCATAGAAATGCCTACTTTTAGATATTAAAACTTTTTATTACATGCCTTATACCCTCAGGTTCATGGTAAGATCGATACAGTACCCTTTTTAAGGGTACTTTTCTTGTTAACTGTGTGCCAAGTTTCATGCTTCTATGTATAAATGCAATATTTCTTCCCTATTCATGACAAATCTGCCCCGCTAAATCTATGCGATTGAGAGTAGACGATCCAGTTCATGAATTCTAAAATAGTCATTAGCCAACCGCATTATTGGTTCTTATTGACATGTTGAGGGGCAACATGGCAAGCTAAACAGATCAAAAGGTTCAGTATAAAATCAAAAATTAAGACCCTCAACATGTGACACAAAATATCGATTTTTTTTCTGCATTTGTTGAAAGTTTGTTTTTACTGAAGATTTTAGTCCTAAAAACATAGCCGGTTGCCTGGTTAGCCACTTCATTCCAAATCAATTTAAATTGTGACAAAATTTGACCATTTTAAGACAGACCTCACATTGCCCCTAAAATATTTAATCACTTGACATGTTAATAGCAATTTTATTTGCTATTGGACATAAAATTTTTACTGACATTTTTGGTTGGCATTAAAAATTAAATTTAACTCCGAGCAAAAAAGTCAGCTTCCTGTATTTGATCCTATCTGTTCTTTCATACGGGTAATTCTGTGTCAATTCTACAAATAGCTCCTGATTCAAAATGCCATGAAAATTTACTCGAATCAAGGTTTCTCACCAGAAAGCACATTTTATCCCAAGTAATACAGTCTCAGAAATTTCAGGGCAAAAATGTGAATAACCTGCAATTTTCAGATTTGTTCAACAACCTGTGAAATGGACGCAGATGCACTGAGGTGGCAGAAACAATGTGTGGTAACACCTGGGCTACATTAAAAAAAACATGTTGCCTAATAGCGAGTCTCAAGGTTTTACACTGATTGAGTAACAGTGGTCCCTGCGTTATAAGACCACCCTTTCTGCGGTCATGAAGCGGTCTCTCCTGGGGGTGAGGTCTCTCGTCGGGGTACAAAATGCACTAAAAACACTACTTAGTGCGGGAGAAAGGCGGTCATATAAGGCAAGGCGGTCTTGTAACAGGGGTTCTTATAATGCAGGGACCACTGTACGTGCCTTCAAATTTCTGGAAATCTAAAAATTTGACAAAAATCTCGCATTTTTCATGATTTTTTCTTTCAGCGAAACTATTCAAGATATCACTGCATCACTTGGAATTTATGCTTTTCGGTGAAAAACTGATTCCGGTAAATTTCCAAGGCATTCTGAATCAGTCGTGTGAAAATTTTCTAAAATTTGACGAAATGACATAGAATTACCCCTAGTCTTTAAATGACTCCAGTAACATGTTGTTATTTTCTCTGAGCTTCCAAAAGGTCTCATAAATAATGTATCTCCTCAATTTTTAAATAGAAAACATATGGTGAGGTGATCAATAGACTACTCTCTGACAGACCTCAGAGCCTTGTTACTCTAACTTCTTGCCTCTAACAAACCAGAGAGACTCGCACTCTAACCTCAAGCCTCTGACAGACCTCAGAGTGCAGTTCTCTTTCACTTAAATGATGTCCGAACATGCTAAGCTATACTCTGATGTCCTGCGCATTGGTATAAATGATTCCAATCAAAGACATATATACAATCCAGGTCCCAGACCCTATGTCCAACAGAGGTCAAGCAACTCAGACTCTCTGAAATTACAGAACAGATTTGATCCTTTGATGCACTCAGACAAACCCGAAGAACACTGTAGGCCTATCCAAACAAAAAAACAAACCGACAGTACTAAAAACAATACTCTAAAGGCCTGTGTATGGAATGCACAAAGTTTGAGACAAAAAACTGAATTAGTGAAGAATTTTGGGGATGAATTTGATCTCGACTTGTTTCTTTTCACAGAAACTTGGTTGAAGGCAGATGATATTGTAGAAATTGGAAACTTGGAAAGAAATGGCGAGTATGTTTATATTGGCACACCTCGGGAAGACAGACCTGGTGGTGGTGTTGGCTGCATTTTAAGGTCAGGCTTGAAAGCAAAAAAAATCAACAGCAAGAAAACCAAAACTTTTGAGCATATGGAAATCCAAATAAATCACAATGGCTATCACGATTATTCTTGTGTACCGGCCTGAACCCTCAAACAAAAACAAATACAGGTTAACAGACTTTTTTGAGGAATTCACACAATTCTTAGCTCAGTATCAATCATATCACAATGAAGTTGTGTTAACTGGTGATTTTAATTTTCACATGAACAAGCCTAACGATGCCAGAGTCAGACAGTTCAACAGCATCCTTGAAATGTATGGTCTTGAACAGCATGTTTCTTCACCAACCCACAAAGAGGGGAACACATTGGACCTCGTAATCACACAAAGGAACTCAATTCTAAGAGACTGTGTTGTCTGTGACTTGCTCTCTGACCATAACTGTGTACTTTTCAATGTAGCCATGGGGAAAATAAAAAGTGCCAAAAAGAAAATTGCTTTCAGAAAACTGCGCAACATCAATTTGAATCTTTTTAGAAAAGACATTGACAAACACTTGTACATGAAATTGCAAAAAGAAATCTCATCTGAATACCTGTCAAAACTGGTTCTGCTTTACAATTCATCAACTGAGGTACTTGACAAACATGCAACTCTGATTACGAAGCAGGTTACACTGCGCAAACCTACTCCATTTACTAATGCTGACATAAAAAATCTAAAAACGGCTAAGAGAAAAGCAGAGCGAACTTGGAGAAGAACTGGGCTTGAGAAAGATTGGGAAGATTTTCAGCTCAAACGAAATGCATTAAATGACCATCTCAATCAGCTGAAATCTGATGATCTGAGGGCAAAGATTGAGAATACTAAGGGAAATTCAAAGGCCATGTTCAAGGTACTTAATTCTAACCTGAACAGGAAACAAGAATTGCCACTGCCAAGTCATGAAAATAGCAAAGACCTTGCAAATGACTTCAACACATTCTTTGATGAAAAAATCAAGAAAATAAGGACGCAACTGGACTCTGGCAGCAACCACACTGCAGTTAGTGACAATTTTACAGGCAACAAATTATTTCAGTTCAAAACCCTATCAGAATCGGAAATTAAGAAATTGATAAAAAATATGCCTGTCAAACACTGTCAACTAGACCCCATCCCCACATGGTTACTGCTTGAGTGCATCGACGAATTTCTTCCATTGATAACTGGAATAGTCAACACATCATTGACCTTAGGGGAGATGCCCCTTGATCTGAAGCATGCACTGGTTAAGCCACTTTTAAAGAAAGGAGGACTTGATCTGATCAAGAAAAACTACCGACCAGTATCAAACTTGTCCTTCCTTGGAAAGATAATTGAAAGTGCAGTTATTAAACAATACATGGATCACCTTGCTCGTAGCAAACTTGATGATGACAAGCAATCAGCATATAAGCAATTTCACAGTACAGAGACCCTTCTAACAAAGATCCACAATGACACAATGTTGAATATGAGCAAGGGTGAAATTACAATGCTTGTACTGCTAGATCTGTCAGCTGCTTTTGACACAATTGATCACAATATTTTACTGGCAAGATTGAAAAACAGATATGGCGTGTGCAACTCAGCTCTCAACTGGTTTAAGTCATACATTTCAGGAAGATCACAATCAGTCTTGGTAAATGACCAAACATCAGATAGGCTTCATCTCAAATTTGGTGTCCCTCAAGGGTCTAAGCTTGGTCCAATCCTATTCAATTCTTACATTGCCCCACTTAGTGAAGTTGCCTCACGAAACCAATTGAGGATCAGAAATATGCTGATGACGAGCAACTCATTATATCATTTAAGCCAAACGTCACAGATCAAGAAATAGCAATTGAGAAAATGGAGAAATGCATTACGGAAATTAGAAATTTTCTCCATGAAAACAAACTGTGCAATAACGGTGACAAAACAGAACTTCTCTTGATTGGCACGCCACACCAACTGAATAAACTTCAGCTTTCATCAATCAAAGTTGATAATGTTTCAATCAAAACAGCAGAGGATGTCAGAAATTTAGGTGTGACCATGGACAAAAACATGACAATGGAGAAACAAGTAAACAAAATGTGCCGAAATGCCTACTTTAATCTGCGAAACATTTCCAAACTCCGAAAGTCTATGAACAAAGACATAGTAAAAACTGCAGTAAATGCTTTGGTCACACCCCACCTGGACTATGGTAATGGCCTTTTGTACGGAATGTCTCAGCATCTAGTGAACAAACTTCAGGTAGCCCAAAACTCAGCAGTTCGTCTCATAGAGAGGTTACAACGACATGACAGTGTGGGACCACACAGAAAGAAACTTCATTGGCTGCCAATTCCTGCCAGAATACAGTTCAAACTGATGACCACAACTTGGAAGGCATTGAACAACCAAGCACCAACATATATTCAGCAACTCATCCAACTCAAACCCAACCTGTGCCATAACCTAAGGAGCAACAGCAAACTTTTGTTGATGGAACCAGCTTCAAGCAGCCACAATAAATTTGAAGATAGAGCTTTCTCTTTTGCAGCACCAAAACTTTGGAACAAGCTACCAGGAAGTGTCATGGCTGCAGAGACTCTGGATTCATTCAAGATAAAACTAAAAACCCACTTGTTTAAAACATTTTACAAATAACAGCCAACTCACACAAGCGCTTTTGAGCAGTTTACTGGAAAAGGCGCTATATAAATTACTATTATTATTATTTATTATTTTTACTGCACAAATAATTCAACTGAGTCCTGTCAATTTGGGACTGGCATTTGGTTAACTAAAGAAGAAATACAGCTTACAACAGTAGAGCTCAATCAGATTCAATTAAGAAAAGAAAATATGCAAAAGCCCATCAACAAGCTGTTTAGACACATGTACTGATATTTCATTCCATAATTTTTGGATGATAATATTCCATTTTTCAATTGAGCCACGCATGAACACTAGCACTTGAGAATGCCGATTAGTCACCCTAAGTTCGCACGATACAATATGCGCAGTGATAAAATTTTCTTATTTTATACCCTGGCTCTTCTAATCTTTTACTAAGAGTTTTGCCGGTTTCGCCAAGAGTTTTACGCTCCAGAAAAAAGCTCCCTTGCCTGACAACCATGCATTACTTATTACAAATTTAACAAGAGAAATATATGAAATTATATTTATTAAAATTTTTTAGATCATATTTGGTCTGGTCAATACTCATTAGAGAGGTATACATTTTTCAATATTTGGCATGTGCACAAATTTGTAAAGCTGTGATTACAAACATATACATGAATTCGGTCGGCCTGTGGAGAGGGTTACCCTGCACAATGGTCCTGTGACCTGGAATGACCTCATTTGCATGTCATTAGCATTTAGTTTGAATGTATGGGGGATGATAGCTACACAAACGAATAATAAAGCACATACATGTACACAAGAGTCAGTTATTGCACAAGTAACACAAACGAGTACCTGTACTCATTTTTTCATTTCCACAAACTCGTACGTGCTCGTTTTTACACCTCCAGAAATGTGTGTATGTATCAAATCCTGAAAAATATATACATGCATCAGAGTATGTTTAAGTATTTTATATTCAAATTGCAAGTGCTCTTAGTTCAATAATTGGCTATTTGCCAACTCTGAATGATGACCCTTGACCCTTGTTATGGTTGACCACCAGGATCTTTTCAATGAGTTGAAATGTTGATGAGGCTGTATGATAAGTCTGAGTAAGATTGTTTAGGAGGGGCACCCTAGCCAGTGGTGATAAGTTCTGGCAAAATTTGTTCAGGAAGGACTAGCATTTCAGGCCACTAATAGAAACAGTTCTTCAGGCATTATAAAATTATGTAGTAGTAGGTCTAGCATTATATTTTTATTGACAGCTAAATATCAATAATTAAGATACATGCATCATGAAAAAAGGTAGATTGAAGAAAAGACAAAAGAACAACAGTATATAATATATATATCTGCTAAAGAATTTTGTGTGTCTAGAGCCTAGACTATAAAAGTGAGTATTGTGATTTAACACTTCATGTGTGGTAATGAAACTTGCGTGATTTTTTTCAGGCGATCCGTGGTTATCTGTTGATCTACAAGAGGAATACTACATCAAGAAATTCCACATTACAAACAGGGACAGCCCTTGGGGTAAGTAGTTGTTCTTTCCTGTGGTTCATTAATAATTGGATGATAAGGACCATGGCAATGAACCAAGGTGCACTCTTGTCGCAGTGTGAACCATCTGCCTAACTTGGGTCACCAAGGTCCATAATCAGGGCTGTATTTTGAGTTGATCGGGGGGGGGTGTATAACATGCGAGTATGCGACCAATACGCAGTCGCTCTCTACTTCTCCTTCCATCTTTTGACTAAACCGGTCTAGAATGCCATGGCATTAGACCCCGAAGTTGACTACATAAAGTCGACTAGTCAAGTCATAGTTAGGTTTCCAAGCAGCAAGTTAGTGTTCAGTCTAGTCAAGTCAGACTTGAGTCAACTAAAGTCAAGTCATTGTTGCATAACTTAGCCAATTTTCACCCCTCAGAAATGGTTTTGGTACCATTTTAAACAGCATAAAGAGCACAAGATTCATTCCACAATATTATAGGAATTTTGTTAAGTCTATGCAACATAAAAATTCCCTAAAAATTGACACATTTTTATGCTACACAATATTCCGTGTGCAAAATTCCGAAATTTCTGAAGTTAAGAAGTGCTGTTGAAGAATTTTTAACAAAAGGGCCCTGTGAAATTATATTTAGTCAGCTGAAGTTTGTTGAAGTCAAGTGAAGTCAGAGTTTAACAACTTAGCTGACTAGTCAGTTGAAGTTCTTGCCAAGCAAGTCAGAGTTTCAACCCTGACTGACTTCGGGGTCTACATGGCATATACAGGATGGTAGCTGATGGTAGGTCTCCCTTGAAAAATAAGTTTGAGCAGGCCATGTACAGTGGGTAGCAGAAGCGAACAGTTGCGGACAAAATTATCTCATAGACATACAGCTTAGAAATCTGCAAACAACGGGTTTTACGCAAGATTCAGTAGTGCCAGAAGAAATATTTCAAAGTTACAACTGCAGTAAATTAAAACCTTAACCCTCAACAATATATTCCATGATAAAACTTCGTGAGAGTGTGGTTCACAGCAATGAACCTCATGAATTTCAGGTCGCACAAGAACACAAACACAAATAAAAACTATTATTGACCACTTTGTGCAATTACAATGTAATGCATTTGAAATGCGTAGGTGATTAAAAAGATGTAGGCGTTATGATGTTTGTAACACATGTTAACACTCTTTAAAAAATGGTGTAAATGTTGCGTTATCCTGCTATACATACGTGTACATGTATACATGCTCCTTCTGCAAAATTCTTTCTGGACCTGTCAAGTAAGGACCATGTCAATCACCGTCCACAAAACTATATTGAAAACCATCCAATCAGCCCATGACTGCTGATGATAGATATCCAGACAACCAAGCTGTCAGTTGATGTTGCTTACTGTTGGCAGTTTGTTGCCGGGTGTAAAATAAGCGTGCAACAATCCCAAAATGTGCAGTGATCAATCTAAAATGTGCAGTGATCTATCTTAATGTGTGAAGTGATCAAATTCACCCTTTCCTGGTAAATTATGGTTTGAATTGAATTGAATTTTTATTTAATGGGACCCAACTGCATAATCTCCACAATACAAATGTAATACTTTTGTCCGCCTGATGATAGTTCTGGCAATTTACCTGCTTGATAAGTCAAAGACAATTCTGAGTCACTGGTTTGTATAGTGCATTAGATTTTCCAGTTGTTGGTCTATTGTTGTATCAATAAAAACCGATTCCGGTAAATTTCCAAGGCATTCTGAATCAGTCGTGTGAAGATTTTCTAAAATTTGACGAAATGACACAGAATTACCCCTAGTCTTTCAATGACTCAAGTAACATATTGTTATTTTCTCTGAGCTTCCAAAAGGTCTCATAAATGGGTCAAAATTTGATAAGTCTGAAATTCTTGTCTCCAGTGTTTAACGACAATTCACGATGGCAGGAGGACCAATAGAGGACCTCTTCTTGTCATTTGTCATAGACAAGGATATTAGCAAAACTTATAACGCAAAAAATATGTGGCAGAATGTTTCAATCCCATTCAAAAATAGCATTGAAGTGGACCCCCCCCCTTGAAAATGGCCTGTCTCCAACAACACTTTCTTTGAAAGATCGCATCACAAAAACTAGTATAGGATTCTGATTCGATTAAACTCTTCCATATATGGAGTCTTGACTGTCAGTCTTCTAAAATCTGGTCATCAATAGCTGAAATGATATTCTGTATAAGAGCAGGAGGTTGTTGTGTCAATGTCTCCAATATTGTGTCATTAGCATCACGCCGGATATGTTTCTTAATAGAAAATAAAGGAACACACATTCTGTGAGAAAATCTTGTGTCTAATGTTGTCTAAGAACCCAAGAAAATAACTGAACTATCTGTAGCTCTGTATCATTTATTTAAACCAAAATATTAGAGTATTTCTGTCGGCATGTCAGTTGTCCTATCTCAATTTGTCATTAGCAAACGCCTTGCTACTCTATTTTGACTGCATATTTCTAGACCAAAATCATTCTGAACATGTTTCTTGTGTTCATAAGGTCATTGCATGCGCATATTGCCAGACTGCCAGTTTTGCACTGGTCCCTACGAAGATTTTTACTGTAATTATCATTAGCATCACGCTGTCATCAGCATCATGTCAAAAATGGCTTATTGCCTTTATC
Source organism: Platynereis dumerilii (assembly GCA_026936325.1). Taxonomy (NCBI): domain Eukaryota; kingdom Metazoa; phylum Annelida; class Polychaeta; order Phyllodocida; family Nereididae; genus Platynereis; species Platynereis dumerilii. Next base: position 140,857 of record JAPTHN010000296.1, read on the forward strand.
TCGTTAAAATTTTGTTGCAGGTGACCGGAATTGAAATCAGTTGAACATATATTATCAATAAATGTTTCAACAGACTATTACATAACATTTTTGCATTTTCCTTGCATCTGACTTGCTTAGTATGAATTTTGATTCTTCTCTGAAACTACTTACCAAATATGGGGTGCCAGCAACATTTTACCATTGTCTAGCATCTGAAATATGATTTAGCAAAGACATTGGGCACTGGAGGGAGTATTGGAGATCATCTTTATTATTCAGAATCCAAACTATTGACGAAAAGAGTATTTTTGTTTGTTTTTGTAAATTTCTGGTTCAAGGATTTGTTCTATCTCAATAACTATTGGTCATAGAGACCTGAAATATAGCTCATTGTATGAAGAATACCCACTTTCCTATTTGTTGGCAATACATTATTCAGCTCTAAATGGTACGGATTTCAAGTTATAGGCATGATGCTAATGACACACATACTTGGTATTTTAATTGATCAAAATGCAGTTTCTAAAAAATAATTGCCATTAGAGATCTGGAACTTGCCCAAAATGTGCCAGCCACTTGCCTAATCATTGGCAATAGATTGTTTAGCCCCAAATGGCCAGGATTTTTTTAGTTAGAAGTGTGATTTTAATGACAGTCGAAAAACATTACATCTATGTTTATCACCTCAGTACAGATCAGCAGGGCATTGGGACCCTTGGACATGAAAGCACAGTGATAGCTGATTGTTTGACCTACCAAACGCAAACTTTAAAAGGCATTTCTGGAGCGGAAAAAATTTTCGAAATTTTTTCAGCTGAAATTTCAACGTTTTCAAATTTTGACCCAAATAATAATCTCCTCAATTTTTAGATAGAAAATAAATGGTGAGGTGATCTATAGACTACTGCACAAATTATTCAACTGAGTCCCGTCAATTTGGGACTGGCATTTGGTTAACTAAAGAAGAAATACAGCTTACAACAGTAGAGCTCAATCAGATTCAATTAAGAAAAGAAAATATGCAAAAGCCCATCAACAAGCTTTTTCGACACAGGTGCTGATAATTCATTCCATAATTTAAGACTATAATATTCCAGTTTTCAATTGAGCCATGCATGAACCCAGGCACTTGAGAACGCCGATTGGTCACCCTCAGTTCGAATGATCGATATGTGCAGTGATGAAATTTTCTTATTTTATACCCTGGTTTGTTGCTTTCTGCATGGTTGATTTTTTCCCCATGTTTGTTGTTTATACCACCCGTTTGTTTGTGTTTGCTTTTAAGCTCTCATTATATGTTGGCCGTACCTCTTAGTCCATATGGCCTGACCTATATTTGCTAATAGATGATGACCCGGCTCGACAGTGAGGCTCAGGGCCAATGGGCCATGTCTACAAAGTTCTGTGAGCGAAGTTTGAAGGAGGTTGGAACATTTTTATTTTAACATCTGTGGTTTCTCAATTGGTATCCAGTTAACAACACTGTGGCAAACGAATCCAAAATTATTCGATGTTGGAGGCGAGTAGAGTCTGACAGTGTGTGAAATGCATGGTCTTCGAAAAACATTGCAAGTAACTGCCATAGATTAGAAACCATTTTGTTTCTTTCTCCAACAGATACCCAACTGCATGACTTTGACATCTGGGTGAGCAACATTTGACCTCCTCTTCCAGATGTTGCCCAAGTAACTGCCATAGATTAGAAACTATTTTGTTTCTTTCTCCACCAGATACCAGAATGCATTACTTTGACATCTGGGTGAGCAACATTTGACCTCCTCTTCCAGATGTTGCCCAAGTAATTGCCATAGATTAGAAACTATTTTAGACAATAGACAATAGACAATAGACATATATTTATTTATAGTTGACATATTAAACAAGTATAACTTTAGCTCACAGAGCTATTTTCCGACTAGACAATACAATTGTTGAAACAGAAACAGTAAAAACAGAGGAATACAAATAAAAGCATAAGGTAAATAAGGGTAAAATTATTAGAAGCTAAATAATTTAAAAAAAAGCTAAAAATAAGATTAAAAAGTTTCTTTCTCCAATACAACAGATACCAAGACGCATGACTTCGACATCTGGGTGAGCAACATCGGACCTCCTCTTCCAGATGTTCTCAATGAAAACTACAAACTCTGTTACCACCGAGCTGGAGCAATTGGAGCAGGGCAGACCGACACTCTTTACTGCAATAAGTCATACAGAGGACGTTTCGTATACGTTTCCATTAATTCTACAGCTGGCGAAGAGTATCTGATAATCTGTGAACTTGAAGTCTTTGCCTATGGTGAGAATCTACTCCAAAAAATTGATATAGAAGTTACTGTATGTTTTTTCGAAATTAATAAGAAAGAATTACCTCGAATGATATGCCTTATTGATTAATCTCAATCACTGCAGCAGAATAATGGACATGAAACTGTTCAAGATGCTGGAAATACCATGGCCGGCTGATCAATAGCCTTATTAATTCACGGGACAATCCATGGACAAGTGATGAGACTCAGCAAAGAATATCATCAATATTTGCCTCACAGATCTTCTCAAGGCAGTTTTTTATCAGTCTGTATGATAAAAGAAAAAGCTGTTATCTCCATTTGTTATTTAATGAGCTGTCTCAGAGAAAATCATGCAGAGCTGTTCGGATGACGTTCTCGGAATGGCCTAAAATTTTGCATAGGTACCAGACCACCTCTTAAACGAAGAAATGTGAAGTTGGAACTTCAAAACTCAGAATACTTTTCTCACAGGGGGGCCTCAAAATAGGGGTGTCGGGAAGCAATTTTTCACAGAAATCCTCATTTCATCAACAAAAAAGTGGTCGATGTTCAGCCCACTCTGGATGCTAGAAAAAATTAACAAGAACTATGCAAACTGAGTTTGGATGAAGGCTAGCATTCCATTAATTCTACAGCTACCGAAGAGTATCTGATAATCTGTGAACTTGAAGTCTTTGCCTATGGTGAGAATCTACTCCAAAAAATTGATATAGAAGTTACTGTATGTTTTTTCGAAATTAATAAGAAAGAATTACCTCGAATGATATGCCTTATTGATTAATCTCAATCACTGCAGCAGAATAATGGACATGAAACTGTTCAAGATGCTGGAAATACCATGGCCGGCTGATCAATAGCCTTATTAATTCACGGGACAATCCATGGACAAGTGATGAGACTCAGCAAAGAATATCATCAATATTTGCCTCACAGATCTTCTCAAGGCAGTTTTTTATCAGTCTGTATGATAAAAGAAAAAGCTGTTATCTCCATTTGTTATTAAATTGTCAATCAGATATCAATTGCAGGTCAGCTCAATTTTTTTTGTAGTAAGAAAAACCACTAGGTCAGTCTACCTGAGAAGTTCAAAAACTATTTAAGTCTGGCCAAAATCCATGAAACTCAAAAGATCAAAAGATATATATGTCATAATATATAATATGCTACTGGCCTGTTGTGATATATTTTTCAGCGGCAGGGCCCAGCTGGTTCCAGTGTGAGGACAAAAAGTTTCTTCAGGGAGGAAATTTGAAACCAACGAAGGCTTGCAGTCAGCTGATCTGTTCCTTTGAGTGTCACCAAGACCCGACCTGCCAAGCGTTCAGCTTTAATGAAGCTAAGTGCAACTGTAACTTCTATGTCAGAAAGGCTCTGAGTGCAACAGATGGAGATGACTACCTTTGCATAAAACAAAGCAACTGATTAAAACAAAAAAACAAAATAACCTGCGAAACAGATGAAAAGATCTGAACATTTTGGCTCCTCTTAGATTACAAATTGGATTTGCATGCCATGGCTGCTTGCTTTAAATGTGCTGTGGTTTCTACAGCAGTGTGCTCCAAATGTAGGAAAAAAACAAATAAAACTGACGTAGCGAAAACATGAAAAGTCCAGAACACGATGGCAGGCCTTGGCGTCTATTAGACTATGAATTGGACATGCCATGGCCACTTGCTGTAAATGTGCTGTGGTTTCTGCAACAGTATCTATCAAATGTAAGAAGAAAGTAAACTACATCATAATGTATGTTTTCATTTAGAAATGACAATCTTGCATATTTTCCTGCATCAGTGACTGCAAACAAAGACAAGCATCAAACAATTATATTTTGTAACAGCATTCTTCTCAAACCAGATACAATGGGACAGCAGTTAAGTCAAATGCTGGAAAGAGAGCAAAAAACACTGGTCCTGTGGTGTATTGCTGAGCTTTCAACTGTCCATGTTAAGAACTTTCTCATGAACAGAATCATAACAGTAAACAATCTGAAATATTCGTGAAGCTGTGAAGCATGTTCAATTAAAAACTGAAGGTATTGATTTGATGTACGGTAGATTCTGCTTGAATTGGACAACTGGATTATAGTAATTTTAGAAAGTGATAACATGCTAAGGCCTGTTGATTATAAATTATCAACCAGGGCCTCAAATTAAATATTTCCAGTAAATCTAGAAAATATCCAATGGGCAGAGCTAGATAACTTAATATTTGATTAATATTTAGTACTAAAAAAGACTGATGGTTTCCTTGAGCCAGACAGTTGTCTCCCTTGTAATATGCATAATAGAATTGATAGTTTGTTGACAGCTTTCTAGTCCATAGGAAAAGTCGATAATTATTATATTATTTATGGCTCAAAATACACTTTCGGCAAAACAAATGCAACAATTTACTTGGGCCAATAACTTGCATATTATAACTTTTGGACAAAACAAGATGCATAATATTGGATCAACAAGTGTCTTGGTGTCGAAAATCATTCAGCTGGGACAGTTTTCTGTCTATCTATTTTCTTGTTTAATTGTCTCATTTCAGTTTTGCAATATTATGTGTCCTTACATGTCACATAAAAAGGGCGACATTTTAAAAATACCCAAAAATGTAGGCCGAAACTAAAATTGTTTAGTCCAAACATAAACCAAACAGCTTTCCCAGTAAAAAAAGTTGCAGTTAATATTTGTTGTAAAAAGGAAACAGTCACGGCTGAGTGGTTTCATGCACCAAGCACTTGTTGATCCAAAGATCAATACCATGCATTTGTGTTGTCAAAAGGCATTGGTGAAAATTAAATGCTGATACTGTGAAAGCAGTTTTCATGAATTTGGCATGAACTGTGATGACAAGCGCTAAACTGAGTGTCACAGGTTGAGGATTAGACCAAGCACTAGATATCCTGATGATGTCACGCTTCAACTGCGAAAAAAAACACATGTATAGCTATGAAAGCGATAATAAGAGGTTGAATCTTGTGATTTAATATTGAACCTTTTTCTGATTTCTGAAAGAGAACTGCTATGAACCTTTATATAGTTCTATAAGATTGTGTGCATCTTCATGTAACCTATATTTATATATAACCAGGGGCGGACTGGCGGCATTTTGGGCCCGTATATTTTAATAAGTCAATGGGCTCCTATGTCCCTTTCGGCAGCGTTATTTGCAAATGTTAAATAATTTGGTAAATTATCATTAGACTAGGGGCCCCAAAGTGAGCAGATCTTGTCCTTATTAGTCAATTTGATTGCATCCCACTGAGCTAAACCGGATATCTTCGCTTTGCTCCTTTGCTTTTTTCTTGAAATTGTTTTTTGGAAATCTTGCATGGCCCGCCTGAGTGGATGGGCCCGTGGCAGCTGCCATTCTGCCACATAGGCCAGTCCGCCCCTGTATATAACAGATGATCAATGAGCTATTGCGAACTCTATCTTTGAACCATGCTTATATGCATATTGTATTTCATGGAATTGATTGTTTATCCGTAATGTAACAGTTATATAATTTCTTTATGACTATGATGATTAATACTTCTCTAAACTTATTCTAGTCAAGGGACTATCTGTTCCTTGTTCGTTATACAACTTGTAAGATATGCATACTACATGTTTCATGGAATTGCTTGTTTATCCGTAATGTAACAGTTATATAATTTCTTTATGATTATGATGATTCTTACTTCTCTAAACTTATTCTAGCCAAGGGACTATCTGTTCCTTGTTCATTATACAACTTATAAGATGTGCATACTACATTTGTGAAATGTCCTGTTTAGTGTTCACTTAGAAATTTAAATTAAAAGCTTGATGCAATAAATTATTATAAAAAAACATTAATTGAATATATCAATTCGGAAAAGTGCAGAATTCGGGAGCACTTCCAAAGTCGGGAGCAAAAATGCTTCCAAAACCGGGAGTTTAATTTTCAAAGGACCCTCGGACACTGGGTTTTAAGTTCGGATGATATTTTATTGGCCAGGCTGATTGTTTGCAAGGTAATTAAGGATTCTGTCCTGTGAAAAAAATGCCATGCTGTAGTTTTCTTTACAGAAAAATTAAAGCTTATAAGTTGACTAACATTCTATCAAAAATTCAAATTTCTATTGACTTATTAACCAAATCTTATCAGGCGGTGAATTTATTTGAATTTACACTGTGTACTAACCAAGTGACCTAATTTAGGTTGTTTTTTTTTTACATTTTATTATTATTATTATCATATTATTTTATGACATGTTATACTACATTATCTTGTACGATTCTAATGCACTTTACAAGAAAATTACAATTCTACTGAGACAGTGCAAGCAGAATGAGCGCTGCAGCTACTTCTCTAGTTCTCATGTATAGAGAAAACAACGAACTTTGCTATATATGTAGCCAGTATGCTGTCTTATAGTACCAGTTATGCACACACAAAATTTTGAATCAATCAGTTTTAAAAGTTTTCTTGGAGATTAGGCAGTTTTTGTAATTTTAGTGCAGTTTTCACTAGAATCACCAAATCTTTTGACTGCTAAATATTTTATACTTGTAATCTCACATCAAGATGTTTAATGCCTAAATATAGCATACTGTTATGTTGTAATTCAATTGATTTCTTGTCCAAAATTTAACATTTTATGATTTACTAGGTCCCTTCGCATAGAGCAAGCGGTACACAGTGCTTATGTGCCATAATTTACCGATTTACCGATAGCAGGCCCGTGATGCTGGAATTATTCATTAGAGTAGCACAGCATATCTTTTCATTTACATGCTTAATTATAATAAATTTTCAACTTATCCAATTTTCTCAAAGATAAGTCTTAAAATTCATTCTATGCTTCCTTATAATATAACTTATTTATCAAATAAACTACAACTCTACTGACACAGTGCAAACAGAATGAGCGCTGCAGCTACTTCTCTAGGAGGCATGCCATCCATCCATATATATCTATCTATCTATCTATCTATCTAGCTGTCCGTCTAATATAGATACCTTTGTCCCTCACTCCTGTGCTTTATGATAGATGATGGAACTGTCCACCAGCAAAACACACATACAGACAAGAAAGCTTTGCAAAATCAAGAGACAGATATGATAAGCAGTTTATAAAACATGTGTTTAACATAAAAAGCCAGTTTGATTATTAATTGTCTCTTTATTATGAGGAGACCAGGCTGAGCAGCTTTGACAGCTACATTTGGCAGGGTTTCACTTACACCCTATTCCTTTGCCATAGTCCAAATAATGGAAACTCAATGCTCAGTTTAAAATGAAAGTACTTTACTGTAGAGTAGGTAACTTCAAGTTGCTAATTTTTTATGGGTGATTATTTGAATGTTTATGCTGTCAGGAAGGGATCACTTGACTCTACTAATAACTAGTGAAACAAATGTCTACCAATTTTAATAAAGGAGTTACGGCAATTTTTGTAAAAAAAAATTAAAATGGCCTTCTTACCCCACCCATTGGGCAAGAAGCCCCGCCACTATAATCCTATGGCAATTTATTTTGCGAGCGCATTCAGCCTAAAAGTAATTTCTTAGGGTTCTTCTATCCTTTTCAAAGCATTCCATTCACTTTTTCTGAATTTCATACTTCATACTTTTATTTTTTAATATTTTTTGCCCTGTTTCAATTTCGTGCCACATTGTTTCTATTTTAATTAGCTATTCCATCAAGATTTAAGGTAAAGTACACATTATTAAATGGTTCCTGAAGCAGCTTTGACCCCCCCATATCATGTGGGGCCTCTTGCCCCAAACCCACATATTTTAATTTGACCTCTATATTTGAACTAAAATGCAAAAAACATGATCCAAATCATATTTATGTGATAGTCATAATGTGAAGCAATGCATATATCCATTATGCTTTTAAAAATTTCCGAAGTTATTTCTGATAACCCATTTCAAAGAATTAGTCAAAGTCACAAAAACCATGCACATTTTTTTTGTTTATTTAATTTCTACTATTGATGGTTTGGTGCTGTTTGCCCTGAAAAGTTGTGACATCACCTAAAACGCCTCTAGCTTCAATCCTATCAATACACAGTGTCCTTGAACGAAGTTTAGGGTTAAAAAAAATGTACAAAGAATCTGTCAGCGCAGCGTTGTAGTACATGGTCTCAGCTTCGATTTGATGTAAAGATCTAAAAAATCTGTTGGGAAAATTTTGAGAAAATTGAAATTTAAAATTTTTAGTTTTTCACACCCTTGTCACATGCAAAATATAAGTTTTAGATCTATCAAATGGCATTGCAATGTTATTGAAACATCACAGCGTATCTAGTTATACATTAGGTTACTGAATCAGGTGAAGCAAAATAATAAAAAGCATTTTATTTATAATTTTCACATCATTTTCAAAATTTAGGGATGTTGCAAACTCGCTGACTCACATAATGTGCCAAATCAACTATAAACATGGATTCATTATTTCATTAACCAAAGAAAAGTGGCAGTTGAACCACCACAGTGTGAGAAAATGCCTTGTTGAATTCATTAGTCATATAAATTGAGATTTTTAACATTTCACCAGTTAATGTTTTCAAGTGGGATTCACAAAAACATTTGTAAAGTTATCTGACAACATATAGTGGACAAATGTAGGAATACCTGCTGTTGGCATCTCGCAAGTGTGCATCTTCACCACAGCTTTGCATGTAAGTTGTATTTGAAATTCTAGGAAATGATATATTTTGATAGAAGTTTTTTTTCAAATCAACAAAAAAAATCTATAATGGCTTAGATGATCAATTCCAAGTTTTATTACAATGAATTTGTCCACATTGAAATGTAGGTAGCAATTTATGGTATTCTGAAAAATTCTAAGTGCTTCGTTTATCTATTTTTGCAATTGTTAAGATTATTTCACGGAATCTAGTGGTTACATACTTCCAAAATTCATTTGTTCAGTTAAAGCATGCCTTTGTGCAATCAACATTGTTTTGAATTAATAGTCAACAGATTCTTTTCCATGGTCACACAATTAATATTGTTTATCTGTGCATGCTATAACTGAACAACTGAATTTTGGAAGTAAGCAACCATTAGATTCCATGAAATACTCTTAATAATTGGCAAAAACATGTAAAAAAGCACTTACAATTCTACAGAAGACCATTAAAATGACTACCTACATTTCAATATGGACAAAAACATTGTAATAAAACTCGGAATAGATCATCTAAGCCATTAGACCACTTACATAGATTTTTTTTTGTTGATTTGAAAAAATACTAACAAAATATATTATTTCCTTGAATGTCAAATACAACTTACATGCAAAGCTGTGGTGAAGATGCACACTTGTGAGATGCCGACAGTAGGTATTCCAACATTTGTCCACTATATGTTGTCAGATAACTTTACAAATGATTTTGTGAATCCCACTTGAAAAAGATGAACTGGCGAAATGCTAAAAATCTCAATTTATATGACTAATGAATTCAACAAGGCATTTTCTCACACTGTGGTGGTTCAACTGCCACTTTTCTTTGGTTAATGAAATAATGAATCCATGTTTATAGTTGATTTGGCACATTATATGAGTCAGTGAGTTTGCAACACCCCTAAATTTTGAAAATGATGTGAAAATTATAAATAAAATGCTTTTTATTATTATTTTTCACCTGATTCAGTAACCTAATGTATAACTAGATACGCTGTGATATTTCGATAACACTGTAATGCCATTTGATAGATCTAAAACTTATATTTTGCATGTGAAAAGGGTGTGAAAAACCAAAAATTTTAAATTTCAATTTTCTCAAAATTTTCCCAACAGATTTTTTAGATCTTTACATCAAATGGAAGCTGAGACCATGTACTACAACACCATGTTGACGGATTCTTTGTACATTTTTTTTAACCCTAAACTTCGTTCAAGGACACTGTGAATAGATAAACACAGCAAAAATGTAAGTTTGGATATAAGCCTGGGGGGCCTCTCACTTAACCCGGGCTTCTTATGCCGACCTACTCTAAGCTTGGCTAAAAAGCCATTAATTTCAATAGCCATAGCTCAACTCAATCCAGTACACGAGAAAATAACGCACAAAATATCCTAATAAAATGGACAGAAATCATCCACAATACTACAGAAGTGGACCTGATAGAGAAGAGATGCACCTTGGAAAGCAAAAAATAGAACAATCTATAATGCTCTATTTTCTCATGGCAAGGATTTTACACCAGTGTAGTAGATTAAGATGATTTCTAGGGAAAATTGACATGAAACGGCGAGACAAAACAATTATACAATTATCTGAAAAGGGATTATAAATCTACAGGCATACATCGGTGGGGCAAGAATATACATCGGTGGGGCAAGAACATACATCGGTGGGGCAAGAATATACATCGGTAGGGCAAGAATATACATCAGCGGGGCAAGAATATACAAGGGTTTCGGAGTGGAGTCGGAGTCATAGGTTTTTGTGTGGAGTCAAAGTTGGAGTCTAACTTTGGTTTTCAGGTGGTCTAAGTCGAAAAATAAATAGTGACTCCTGACTCCTTAAAATAATCAATATAATTTATAAAAACAAAGTTATAAAAATTGTGAAATGTATTTCAAGTTGTACACAAAGCTTCCTTACAGGTGTTCATGTACAGAATCCCATGAAAACATAATTTCTTTTTTCCACTGTTAACCATGTAATATTTGTGTGCAATAATGCCGATAATCAGAACACTAGGCCCCAGAAACCAACCGATTTTACGTGTTCCGAGAAAATTATAAGAAATCTGAATGCTACTTTCAGCTGCTTGATCCAAAAGATATTTTTTGGTGTTTCATCAGAAATTAATGTTCAACTACAAACATAATGAAGTTTTATGAGAAGTCCGATTGCTTAAAACATGGATGAACTAACGTGCAATTTTGCATTCCAGATTTGCAGGATTAAAAAGTCACATTAAATGGACTAGTATAAAAGTTTCCCTACATTAGTTTTAAAAGAGTTTTGAACAATGTCCTCAGTTTTGAGTTTGCAGTTGTCAGCAGAGTGGACTGCCACTATTTTTCGTCCTGTGAGCTTCTCTCCTCATATGGTGCTCTTGGTAGGTCTTCAGACATATAGCCAGTTTGAGAAAGACCTTTCAGCTTCACATGAACCAACTGCTTCACAAGAACCCACATGGATTACAAACCCACCAAAATTGTCTGATGTTTGGGTAAATGTCCTCATTGGCAAATTTGGTTAGGTTCTTTTGTTTTGTTTGGGGGAAGGGTTCATTGATCTAGCCGAGGAACATTCACTCAAACGTTATGCATGCTAGCATACACATATAAAAATGGTGCCAATTTTGAGATTTACAGACCATGCAGACATCAGCAGGACATATATTTTGCTTGCTTTCAGACGTCTATAGAATATGTTTTTTGTCCCTTTGGATTAATCAGAAGATGATTGATGTCTGTCTCTTCAAATATTGTTCCAAATACTGCAAAAAATATAATGCAGGCCGAAAAGGTTTGACTTAAGACCATGCAGACGACAGCAGGAAATATATTTTGATTGCTTCCAGACGTCTGTAGAATTTTTTTACACCAGTGTAGTAGATTCTGTCCCTTTGGATTAATCAGAAGATGTTTTGTTCTAACTAAATATACTTGATTTACAAGAGCACCTGATTATACAAGAATGTGATTTTTAAAAAAAAGATAAAACTAAGCATTTAACAAAGAATGTTAGACAGCTGCACTGGGAAACAAGGCATCTCCAGTAATCCAGCTACACTGAATGGCATTGTCCAAGCACAACACATGCTCTCTGGCACTAAACGCCATTAAAGTGATTGAGTTAGTGGAGTTTTGGGTCACACCACAAACTAATTAGATTTCTTGAACGATCAGCTGCCTCAGCTAAACTTAACTCCAATCTCTTAATGCAACTTATCTACCGGGGAAAAAACTTGGAGTTGGCAAAGACGTACATCACAAAGGAATTACCTGGACTGCCTATCAGAATTCAAGAAATGAGAATATCCTGCCAGAATGGTTTAGGGATAATCCCATTTCTTGAGTTCTGATTGGTTGTCCAGGGAATTCCCTTGTGATGTACCTCTTTGCCCTCTCAACTTTATGCCTTTTCCAATAGAGGGTGCTTGACATGCTCAACTTCCATAATATGACCAGCACTGAGAGAAAAATGTTATGCTACCTGTAGCCTGACCCTCAAGCCACTGGATATGATGAATGATAATTAACCTTCAGCAGCATTTTTAGTCCATACTATCCACTTGGAGGACTTCCTTACAACCGAAGCACCAGAGTGCCACCTGCCAAGAATTTTTGGAATCTCAGTAAACAAGAAATATGAGTGATTTTGGCACATTTCAAGGAGGCAGATGAATTGTAACTTAACTGATTGTTTTGAAGAAACAGAAAGAAATTGACTGTTTCACTGACCTAATTCCTTCCGCCAGGGAGCTTAGCGGAAGATAACTCTGCTGCTAAAATCGTCCACTGGCTTTTAAAAGGTTGTAACTTAAAAAATGACATTTTGAGAAAAATGCAAAGAGTGTCTGATGGGTTCATAAGGGCAGGTATGTTGCAAGTAGGGTAACATATGTTGACAAATCAAATATTGTAGTTCATTTGGCGTGTTTTACTACTGATTTAATTCATATATTTGGAAAAAATAGTAAAAAAGTGACTTACAACCTTTTAATTCTTTCTGAATTCTGAAGATCCAGTGCAAGAAGGATGTAAGTTAAAACTTCAAATGGCCTTTTTGCCAATTTCAATCGGTATTTTCTGCTCTTGCCCCATCCAAAAACATTATGGGTGCCATTACTAAGCATATGGTTGAGTTTCAGACAATTTTAAACAAAATTTTGAGTTACGCCCTTTTAAACTTTGCCAAATTTGTCTGAAGTCTTGCGACTGCCCGATGAAAGGTCGTAAGTGCTTCAATATCAAAACGTTGTAAGTCAATATTTCATGGATATTGCAAGGAAAACCCACGGAAATGATTATTATTTGAAGCAAATTGTTGGAAAATTGTCTTAAAATGTGTTATAAAAACCTTTAGCATTTCAGATTTCCATATTTATGGTGTTGCCCTCCACTCCGATATCCAGTGAGCTGTACGACTGCCCTGAACCAATTCTAATATATAATGTTTCAAAACCAGATAATCACTTGAATTCAGACATATATTTCAATTGTGACACAACATTAGACGTTGGAAATGTAGTAGATAATTGTGAGAATGTTGATGAGATTGAGCGTGACATTGATGTCAATATAAATAATATCAATGTATCGAATACCTGCATGGTTGATGATTTCACTGTAATTGCTACAGTCAGTAATGATATTATGCCCGATGATGATGACAACAAATGTTTTGTAGATGAGGATGTCAATGACAGAATATTAGTTAATGATGTAGACATTTGTATTGATACATTAGAGCCAACTGGTGATAATCATGCCTGTGCTAATAATCTAAGTAACCTTAGTGAAAATTTAATTACAGACACTAATCCCACTGACAGGCTAAAAATTATGGTTTGGAATATTCAAGGTTTAGGTACTAAACTTAAGGATATGGAATTCCTACATTATATATCAAACTATGATCTGATTATATTCCTTGAAACCATGAAGTTAGATAGATATAGTCCAGATACTGGTGAATTTGTGTATAAACACTTCCAAAGAAAGTATCAGCATCCGCGTGCCCGTAAAGCTGCTGGTGGTATGGGTGTCCTCATTAAATCGAACTTTGAATCTAATGGTGCTGTAAAAATTGTCAAACATTCTGATTTCACAGTTTGGATAAAGATCAGGCAAGGTAACAATGACTTGTACCTGGGAGGGGTGTACATACCTCCACTTGACTCATCCTCAACAGCATCTAGTTTTCAAAACAATAATGCTTTTAATATCATTCAAGAAGAAATTACATACTTCAAGCAAAAAGGTAGTGTCGCTATTTGTGGAGATTTCAACGCTAGGACTGGTCAATTAGAGGACCACACAAAAGTCATAGGTGACAATCCTATCAATATGATTTCATTTGACACAGCAGACACTTTCCCATTGCAAAAGCGTTACTCTGATGATTGTAAATCAAATAAATATGGAAAAGAACTTATTGATCTTTGCAAATCAAGTAATATGAGGATAATGAATGGTTATTTTCAAAATGATAGAAATACCGGTAGTTTTACATGCTATACCCCACGTGGTAAAAGTCTCATAGATTATCTAATTTGTGATTTTTCCTTCTTTGAAAGTCTTCTAAGCTTTGAAATAGAACCACTCTGTACTAATTCTGACCACAGACCATTGGTACTGTGTGTTAAACTACATGTAAATGATAACAATCGTGCTCTTTCTCAACAGCCAAAACAGAATGATACCGGATTTAGATACTATAAATATGTGTATGATCCCAATAGTGTAGCAAGCTTAATTGAATCACTAACTAGTGATAATAGCTCAACATTGAATGATGCATTTGTTGATAATATTTTATCTGATGGTGGTGTAAATGAAGCAGCTAATAGTATCTATACTATACTTGAAACTGCTATTTCGAAAAATTGCCCAAAAAATATCAAAAAGCCTTCAAAAACAGCTTTCCAAGTAACAAATGGTTTGATGATGAATGTAAAAAACTTAAACGCTTAACAAATGATTTTGCAAAAAACAACAATCTCGACATTGAGGTTAATCTTATTCAATACCATTCATTCAAAAAGTCGTATAAAGCCACAATTCAGAGAAAGAAAAGGCTATATCAAAACAAAGTCAGGGCTGAATTAGATAACTTAGAACGTAAAAATCCTTTGGATTATTGGAAATTTTGGGATAAACTAAAAAGGAATAATAAAACAACAACTGTTGGCACAGTAGATCTCAAAAACTTTCAGACATATTTTGAAAGCATGCAATCGCCGCCGAGTGATGCTTCATCTAAATTTGACTTTAAATTCCTTGAATGCGTAGAACAGCAGCTCAATGAACTAATTGAAACATCTGAGCTGTACATGACTGATCAACCAATAACTGTTCATGAAGTGCAAATAGAGATAAAAAACTTGAAGCATGGAAAAGCTCCAGGTATTGATGGTATCGGTAATGAGTTTTACAAATGTCTTTCAGAATACTTGCTGCACCCTCTCACAATATTATTTAATTATGTGTGGGCTAAAGGTGAATATCCCGACAAGTGGTCTGAGGGTGTGATACAACCTCTGCATAAAAAAGGTAGTTTCAATGAACCTGACAACTATCGCAAATTAACTTTAATGGCATGTATGGGTAAAATTTTTGAAGGTGTCATTAATAAAAGATTAGTTTTCCAAACTGAAGCTGCTGATATTGTAGATCCTTACCAATTTGGTTTCACCCAAGGGTGTAGAACCAGTGATAATGTCTTCATTATTGATTCACTTATCTCCTATCAAAAATCATTGCGCAAAAACCTATTCATAACATTTATTGACTTCTCTAAGGCGTTTGACTTTGTAAATCGCAAGTTTCTCTACTATAAGATGATAAAGAAGGGTTATGGTGGTAGACTCGTTAAGATAATTCGCAGTATGTTTTCCAAATCTAGGGCTAGAGTTAGGTGGCAAGGTGAACTTGGTTCCTGTATTGACAGCACTCATGGCGTTCTTCAAGGTGGCATCGTTAGTCCGAAGCTATTTAATCTGTATCTCTCAGACATGAGTGAATATTTAGACCAAACATGTGGTATAACAATAGAGGACACTACTTACACACATCTCCTGTATGCGGATGACCTTGTCCTCATGTCTGAAACTGCTAATGGTATGCAGACATTGTTGAAAAATGTTGAATCTTATTGCAGGAAATGGCATCTAATAATTAACTCTCAAAAAAGTAAGGTTATGACATTCTATAAAGCGCCAACTAAAAATACAAGTAACACAACCTTTTCGATCGATAATAAAGAGTTAGAGCAAGTCAACTCTTACAAGTACTTAGGACATGTGATCTGCAACTCGAAAAATGTACATAAAGAGATGTATGCTCATTTGGTGACTCAAGCACAAAAGGCAGTGTATGCTCTTAAAGAAAATACAAGGTCAACTGTAGGTTATCTGTCACCAAAGTTAAATTTGAAAATGTTTGATACACACATATTACCTATATTAGAATATAACAGTGAGTTATGGTTCCCGGAGAAAGAAAATAATGATCTAGAAAAATACAACTGAATTTCATAAAAAATATGTTGGGGGTTAGAAGTCAAACTTCAACAACTGCTATTCTAGCAGACACTGGTAGGTTTCCTTTACTTGTGCGGCAACATACCTCAGCTCTAAAATATCTAGATAGACTAAAGAATAATAACTGTCCATCACTTCTTAAGAAGTGCCTGGCAATCCAACTAAAACTAAAAGATAAAGGTGCACCATGCTGGTTCACTAGACTCAGTAAAATTTCTGAAAAGTTTAACATTGATCTAGCGAATTTTGAATTGAATAAATCGATAACATGTATGTTCGATTCTGCAAAAGCAATGATGATGGCTGACATAAATGATCACATTAAATACCCTAAATTAAGAACTTATAAAACTTTTAAAATTGACATGCGAATAGAACCATATCTGAACTGTAACCTCCCAAAATCGCTTTACACTAATATTGCACGTTTTAGACTTAGTTCTCATAACCTAAATATCGAATTAGGGAGGCATAAACGCCCATTTGTTCCGGCAGAAAATAGAATTTGTGAAAAATGTAACTCAAATCTTGTTGAAGATGAATTTCACTGTTTAATGATTTGTACCAAATGGTCTGACGCCAGAGTAAATTTATTACAAGTAGCATCTGAATCCGTTTTTGGTTTCACAACACTCTCACAACTTGAACAATTTCATCAAATAATGGTCTCTAAAGATTTAAACCTAAACATGGCACTTGGTAAATTTTTATACTCTGCATTAAAAATTGACATTTAACCATGATCATTGTATTTTACACTTGATATTAGTCAAGTAAGTTGCTCCTGGTGTCTGAGTGGTTGGTGGCATATTGACTGCGTTGCTTCCATGTGGTTGCTCTGTATCCTGTAAATATTTTGCTTTATAGAAAAAACATTTCTGTGTTAATGGTGCTTCATTTTGTTGCGATGTTTATTTGACCTGTACATAATCATGATAACTCTATTGTATTTCTATGTCTTTAATGCCTATTAGTGCTGAAAATTACCTGTAAAAAATGTAGCATTGTGATACCCTAGAATAGCAAATGGTGCTCCTTTTAAATACCTATTCTAGCTTTTACCATATAATGTATTATTTTTATCTAATATTATAGTTATCTCATGGTGCTTTCAACTGCATTATTATTATAGCTTCGGGGCATGGACATTGAGCGGTTACCGCTAGTCTGTGCCTCGTTGCTCTCGCTTCAACATAAATCTATGATATTCTGACTTGAAATACCGGTAAAATATGATTGAACACAAACTTTTATATCGCTTTATTGTTAAGATTTTCAGTATTATTGCATTCATTATTGCTTCTCCTTCTTATTAGTTGTAGTTACTATCCCTCTTTTGTACATATATTTTCCCCTTTACATTTTGTAGTTAGTTTATTTATGTGACACATGTATCATGATGATATTTTTCGTTGTCAAATAAAATTCTATATATATATATATGTTATTATTATTCCACTCCAGATCCGAAGCAATATGAAGTATTCTTTCTTAAATGCTTATTGTTAATTAACTGCTTGTTGTTAATTGTATTACTTTACTCCACCCCAAAAAAAACAAGAATCCGCGGATTCAAAGCTAGCCATTTGGTTTTATATTAAAGGGGCAGTGATTAACATGGAATGGGTTAATAGCAATTTTGACCTAATCTATCGTACTAGAAAAGCCCAGTAGTATATTCATACTGAAGACATGTAAATAACAATTTGAAGAATTTAAATAATATCATGAAATCCTCGAAATAAAAGGCAACTAGGAAGCTTCTTGTAAATTGGAGGGGAAAGAATAGAATACAATGAAATAAGACAGATAGATAAATAGCTAGTATGATAGATAGGCAGATGGACTTGAGAGAGGGAGCTTCCGTTTGAATAGGAAGGAATATGCATGACAGATAGGAAGAACAGGCGGAGATTATAAGTTGAGATGATATGAACTCCATCATTTTAATGCAAGTGAAGTACAATTAAAGGAATAAAACCATTTCACTGAGTGGCCTGAACATTGACCCCAAACAACTTTTTGTTAAAACAGTGATTCTTAACTTGCTTTCCACATGAAGCAGACATAGCACTTTAATTCCAGAAACACAACTTTCAAAATTTAACCTAAAGGAGTGACCAAGTTGTGAAGCCTTAAAGTTACATTGAAATTCACTAACATACTCTAGATTGTCTCTTGGCTGGACCAATCAGAGGCATGGCCGGGAAATCCATCAGCCAATGGGATTGAAGGATTCAATCACTACTTTTCCTCTGGTGTTAACTGATAGAATATTCATGAAGCTAAAACTATGGGGCCCTTCTTTTTAAACAAATCAATTGTTGATGTGGTAAAGTAGGAAACAAAATGCATGAACGCCGAAAATCTCACACAATCAAAACACACATTTTAGAGGGAAAAGAAAGTTGTACAATTAACATTTTATACCAGGCCAACTTTGGGAAAATTTAAATAAAAATGATTTTAATAACTTTTATGTTTTCATCAATAAAGTCATGGCACTAAATGATTATGTTCACTGTAACGTTCTAAAAATAACATGCAAGCACTTCAAGAGGGGCTTTTAGATAGCTATTTCCTATTGACACAGAAAATCCAATGTATTGTATTGTATCTAATTACACTCCTGAAAGGTAATCGGGCTATATTGCTGCTAGACCTGTCAGGGAATGAACTCAAGATACTGCTAGCCTTATCCACCAGAGGGCCATTCTGAATACATACAGTGGACAGTGCTGCCACCTAGCCTGTTCTTGGTTCACATGTTTATTGTTTATTGTTTACAGTGTTTACTGTTTACATGGTTTATGGTTTTCAGAATCCCATACACTCATCACCCATTCCAATAGCTACGCCTATGGCTAGCTAAAAACTGGATTTACTCTCTTTTTTTAACCTTTAAGGAATTAAGTTTGAATAAAGTATTGTAATCATTGGGTAAAATGTCTGTCCACTGGGCGGGCGGGCTGGTGGGCTGGCCTCGGGGTGATTGAACATTTCTGGGCCAGTACTCAGCCTTTATTGCACGTACATCCATGGATAAAATTTAGTACACATGTAGTCCATATGGTCCAGTTGTGCCTTTTGATGGTCTAATTGGTGGATATTTGATACTTTTTGAAATATTGAAATATATCCGGGCCACAACCTTGTCACTAATGCATGTACAATTGTACTTGGTTGAAACTAACCCTGTAAGATTCTGGCACCAACCAGTTATCAGCTTCTTAATCCCCATGAGGAGAAAGACCAAAAGTCACGGATGTTGTAATTTGGTCTTGCACTTAAACTGAGGGTGTATGTGGTGCAGGACAGAAAGTGTTGACTGTTGAGAAATCTGAAAAGGGAAATTTAGCATATTTGGCCTTGATTAATTGATGGAAAATCTGTAATATTTGAACCATTGCACTGAAGGTTCTGAAGACGGTAGGTCCGGTATCAGTTTTCAGCATGTTTTTGTACAATTGAAAGTAATTGCCTTTGGCTTCATTACTTAGCAGTAGGTGAAAACTCGGGATGCTGTGCTCATTTAGGGCCACAATTTGTACATTGCATGTAAAACTACCACCATTATATTCAATAATTCAGCCAACTGTAATAAAAATCAGCGATGCATGGAATCATTGAGATATTCAAGTTTATTCAAAGGGGGACTTATTTTTGTGAAATGTTTAGTTAATAATAACAAAACATTATTCTGAAAAAGGTTATGTTTAAAACTGACCAAATGAATGTTTGATAGTGTCCGCACAAATGATTTGTGTAAATCTGGCATGACTTGAAACAACCGAGAGAATTTTCATAACTGATCAATTTTATGACTCCATGTGTAATTTGATCAAAGACATTTAACTTTAGTCCAATTTTACAAAAAGAGTGTGAACAGACATCAGATAATATTGCTTTTGTCTGTTTCAAACAAATCTTAAGAGTTATGAATTGAATTATGAATGATGGCCTTTCATCTGATTGTTGAACCAATTATGTATTTGATTTGGAAAAAACTACAAAACGTTAAGGTTACAATCCAAAATCGATTACATTTTATTTTTTACCAATGAATATGGAATTCCACATTACTGTTGCATCAGTGAGGTCATTATATCTACCAATAGCAAATTGGGGCTAACTCATAACATTAATTCCTAACATTCTATATGTAAAATATGGGTCACCTGACATATTAATAATCTGAATAATATTTGATAAACCTGCACACACAGTGTACAGTTTCTGTCATCCATGCTGAGAAGACAGATGGGCTTTGTTTCATGAGATGATATCAACATGGAGACAAATGATTTATCAACCTGTGCCTGGTGAAATGAAGGCTCCACAAAGACTGGAATTTTTACCGTCAGCAAACTTCAGTTCTAAGAAGGTATTATATACTTTGGTCAAATGTTGTCCATCTGCCAAGCGGGCGCCTAGATAGTTTCCGGGGCAGCACTCGGCCCCCCACAAGGTGTACATGGATGGAATTTGGTACACAAATAGCCTGTATGGTTTAGTTGTGCCTTTTGATGGTCTGATGACTTTGATATGCTAAACTTTTTAAAATATTGAGAATAATATGTGTAAAATAGTTTTTTCCATGTCCGGCCCAAAACTCGGCCACTTTTGCTTGCGCTTGGATGAAACTGATACCCATATCACCCATACGATGTAGTTGTGCCTTGTGATGGCCTGATTGATGAATATTCTACTATTTTTCAAATATTGATTTTAAAGAAATATTATTTTTACTTCTGGTCAAATCTTGACCAGTATTGCACAAACCTGATACAAATGATCAATGCATTTATGGGTTTCCAACCCACAGCCCACGACCTACACCTTGTATATGTATGAAACTGCTCTATAATATATGTAAATTTGTGTAGTTAGGTATTTCCATGGTTTCACAAACACAAATCACTGTAATGGTTTCTTTGCATTTTTTAAAATTGTTGTTCACTGAAGGTTTGCTGCTACACAGCCTATGTTTGAATTAGCTGGATTCAAATAAAAAATTCCTACATGACCCAATTGTCTGGAAAATTGAAATACAGTTTAGTTCTGTGCCTTCAAATTCTCAGTTTTTAACTGTTCTCATGAAGTTGCCATCTTTCCACCCAAATGACTGTATTGTAATTTTCAAAATCCTGGAAATGAAAGGTTGTAAGTGTGACTTACGATCATATCAAAGGGAATAATAGAATGCAAGAAGGTTGTAAGTCTTACTTACAACCTTCTCTGTTTCTCACAGTTGAAGCACCCCAGGTCGTAAGTGGGAGTTACAACCTTTTAAAAAAAACAACATCTGTTTTAATGGTACTTACAACCTTTTAAAAATACGCAATCATGTAAACGGAAAAAGGTTGTAACAGAAAATTTTTAATATCTCGAAAACTAAAAATGATATTTTTCTGGAATTTTCACAGAAAGATGCGGCTTATTTTTCTTTACCTATTCCTTTAATACTGCAGAAAGGTCGTAAGTGGCACTTACAACCTTTTAATAGCCAGTGGACGAAATAAGAAAAATACCCTTAAAAAAGGGTACTGTATCGATCTTACCATGAACCGGAGTGCATGTGGTAAGTATTAAAAGGTTTTAATATCTAAAAGTGGGCATTTATATGAAATAAATGCCCATAGAAAAAATTCCAAGTAATGCATTGCTGAATTGCAAGTGTTACTTTCAATTAAACTTCACACCTTTTGAAAACTATACAACTTCAGTGCACCATGTCAGTTCTGAATTGAAAAAAAAAAGACTTGTAACATTTTTAAAGAATATATAATTTCCTTTTTGATGATGTTTCACACGCTCAGAACCTAGCAGCAGGTTTTCCTTACCTCGATTAATCGATGTACTGTTGAGAATACTTATATATTACTTTTGTTGACAGGTTAAGACTTTGATACAAAAGGTATAGGACTGTATAAACCAACTAAGAAAGTAGGTCTGCTATATCTTGGTCACCTAAGAAGGGACTCCACTAAAGAATCAGTTTTATTATATTTTTTTAATAAATAACTTTGTACTTCCTCAAAGACAACACCTGAAGCTAGAGAGTGACCACCAAGTCAAAATTAATGTTGTTGCACCCTGGTTGTGATCTAAAATCTATAAAAATTAAAATGAAAATTCATTAAGGACAAAGACACTATTATATGTGACCCTGAAGAAATCTTCCACAATTTTTTTTTTTTCATTACTTATTATTTTGGCTAACAGCTGCTATCAAAAACTGAGGAAAAAAAGGTGTGTCATCTTGCTGCTTTTTTCACCTCGGCCCTTTCGAAGTGTCAATCAATAACAAAGACATACAATATGATGATGCACGGATAGTGAAAATTACCGGATACCGGATGATCCGGCAATACCAACTGTCGGATACCGGATAGGAACCGGATAGTTGGAAACAGAGAATAAATTTTAGAAAATGGAAGTTGTTTAGCAGTTGTCCTGCTTATATATATATTTCTTCTGAGAGCAGTGCCTTTTTTAACAAATAGTAACTGGGAAACCAAATGGTATCCCAGTGGACAGATTTGGTCTCCCCAGTCATTGTCAAATTGATGTCACTGGCCAAAACTGGGAGACCAATTTTCCAAGCGGCTCTCGTCAATTTTGTATTTGTAGTTAACATGGTTGAGTCATTAACCGTTTTCTCTAAATTGGCTAATAAGTATTTGCACCTTTCTGCCGATTTTATGTTTTCATCCATTTTTGTGGCCCTAGGGTAACGCATGTTAGCCAGAAACATCAGTTTAGATGCCAAAATGACAAATTTGGGTGGAGGTTAAGCCAGTGTAAGAATTTAAAATGTGTGTTATTTATTTGAGTAGTTACACATCTCTGAAGTTGGCCGAAACACAACTTTGAAAAAAATTAATAATTTAACATAAAACATCAAAAATACAAGGAGTTCGACCCGGGAACTGAAACTTTGTGAATACCACCTTAGGATATGAAAATTTTGGGTTAACTGTCAATCAGGTCATTTTGAGGCTTGAATAAAAGGTGTTTTTGTAAAAAATTTAAATATTGTTATTTTCCAAAATTACCTCACAGCAACAATTTGAGAGGTGAAATTCATCTGACAAATTGGAAGTAATTATTTGACCCTGTTTAAAAAAAAAACCAGAAAAAAAATTAATATATAAGTGGTTGAGTCACTAACCATTTTGTCTGAATTGGCAAATTATAAGTATTTGCACCTTTTTGGCAATTTTACGTTTTCGTCCATTATTGAGCCGCTGTAGAAACATGTTTAAGCCAGAAACAAATGTTTTGATGCCAAAAATAGAAAATATGGTTTGAATTCGTTCCATTGTGACAATATAAAGTATGTGATATTGTTATTCGGGGAGTTATACATCTCTGAAGTTGGCCGAAAACACAATTTCGAAAAAATTAAATAAAACCCTTAAATTTCAAGGGCTCTCATGTCAGTGAGTTTTGGAGTCGCAGACCTACAATTTTGCATAAATATCTGGTAAGTGAACAACTGTGAATTTTTTCAAATTTTTCTGAAGGGGTCAACTGGGGAGCCCTGGGCATTTGACATGGAATGACCCTAAAGGGAAATATAGGAGCATTTCTTTTATAGGATAATTTAGTGATTTTTCATCGTAAAACAATCGGCAAAATGTCTGAATGGCTTCCATCATGAGCCCAAAACTTCATGTTGTGAATAAAAATGTGCCAGAAATTTTATGTCAGAGACAAAAACCTGCCTATAAAATATCAAATTACAGGAGGCCCTAAAAGTTTGGGATATATATGAAGAAGTTGCACCCTGCGGAAGATCATCACTCTGTAAAAGAAGCCAGTCCCATCCCTATATTATGAAATTAATTGAGATAATTGCCACATTTTGATTTTAGAATGTCAAATAAGCTCAAGCTTCACTGGCGCATTTTTCTTGTTTTCCTTTTATTTTCAAATGGCTGGTAATTTGTCACATTTGATCTAATGCTTGTCATTGCCTTTATCGTGCAGTTTTTTCAAACCAATTGAGTTTGTTAAACTACCAAATTAGGTGACCATGGTCTAATATAGTAATAAGGTTAGTCAAATTAAGTCTTTTGACTGATATGACAAAGGATTTTTGAAAGGTATCAAGTTAATAACCTAATTAGTGTTACATATAACAAATGACAAGTACTTACATTCTGCTGCAATTGGACATCAATGACCTCACAACATGTCCTATCAAAACATTGAAATGAAGTGTCAATTTGTCATTGGGCAACTTGTGACCTCATAGAAGAGTTCTAAGTGTGACATATTAAATTACTTGCCATGATAGCATTGCCAGTATAGGCTGTGACCTAACAAATTGCTTATTACTAGTCATGTAGAATATATAGGGCCTGTTTGTTTTAGCTGATTTGAAGGATCTGGATCTATCTGAACTGAACCCTGCTCTGGAAAGGATCCACAGATCAGTGATCCAGATCCGGATCCTTTGGGATCTGGCAGTGAAAATTTGAGAATCCATGGATCACGATCCAGGTCATCTGACTCTATCTGAAACAAATGCGAATCCTGATCTGGATTCACAGATCCACATTTTTTCAGCACTGATCCGGATCTGGATCCAGATTACAGATCTACAGAATTGGATCCAGATCACTCAGATCACCGGATACAAACACAATCATAACATTGCATTGATACGGATATGACATCACAAGGAGTGCTATAATCCAATTCTATGAGCACTTGACATTCGTCTTAATGAAATAATAATTAGTCAAAGAGATATCCAGTGCACTAATAGCATATAAAGCTGGTTTTGCATCGATTAATTTACCTGATATAAAATGTTATGCATTAGTAATATAAATTTACTGGAGAGCAATAGTGCGCTGCCACTATATAAAAGTTCTTATTGATCATCCATTCTCAGGCCTCAAAGCACTCCTGTGCCAAAGATGGTATAGAGTCAATTACACCAACAGTATGAGCGTGAGTATAGGGCTATATCTCATCTAATTTATTATCGTTTTCATAGATATGTTTTTTTCTAGTTTGCACTTCACTTTATCTGAAAACTGTGATGTCACAAATTCAGTTGCAGAACTTTGTATATTACGAGCACACATTTCAAGAAACTGACTAAATGCATTGACACATGATGGATTATGTATGTTTAGCTTGTTTAGCCATAATAATTGCACTGGTTAATAGATGCTTCAATGAAATGTAACTGAAACAAACAGACCATTTGTCTTCAAAGGAGAGTTACACTGCTGGCCAGAAGTTTAGGAACGATAAGCTGTTCATCAGTGCCTTTGTGTTACACAAAATGGTATCTGGTCGTTTGGATTGTTATTTGATCAAATCGAAACAGTCCTAAAGAAATTTGAAGTGGATTATTAAAGGAAAATTAGTGAAAATGGCATTAACTTTCAAAGGTTGCTCTCAAAATGGGGATGTGTCAAAGTGAGTAAACATTGGTCATTGCCATTTCATTGGTATGCATGGCCAATTGTTTGGGGCAATCAGCATTTTGAAAGCAACAAAGGAAGCTGAATGCCATCCATGTACACTGTGGAAGCTACTTATACAATCCCTCTTCTAATTATGACATTTTTTCTTTGATCAGATAAGAATCCATGCACCCACAGGCAAATTTCTCTAGCACTGATCCGATAGCATGCAAAATTCTTTTTCCAAACTTTTAGCCCGCAGTGTACAATGACTAGCAACAAATGTCACTAAGTGATTTGAAATTGTGAAAACGAGTGTCTTGTGAAAAACAATAAAACGGGCTTTGTTCGGGAGACATGGAAATAGAGACTCTTCTAGCCAGGGCTTTGGAGTCGGAGTCGGGAGTCGGAGTCGTGGAGTCGGAGGTTTTTTGGTGGAGTCGGAGTCGAACTTTGATTTTTAGGTGGAGTCGGAGTCGGAGTCGGAGTCGAAAATTAAAGTGGTGACTCCTGACTCCTAAAAATAATTAATATAATTTTCAGAAACACAGTTTCAAAAATGTGAAATGAACTCCAAAGTTTACATAAAACTTCCTAAGCAAGTATTCATATACAAAATCCTATGAAGACTTTGTAGAATGACTTTTTCTTCTCTGTTAATCATATAATATTAATGTGCAAAAATGCCGATAAGCAGAGTCGGGAGTCGGAGTCGGAGTCGCAATTCAGGAGACCCAAGGAGTCGGAGTCCGAGTCGGAGTCGCTTTTCAGAAAGTCAGAGGAATCGGGAGTCGGAGTCGGTTCAATTATCACCCGACTCCAATGCCCTGCTTCAAGCAAGGTGTAACAATCGGCTTACACATAAGTTGTTTGTGGTGGTTGTATTCAAAACGTAGCATTGCCTGACAGTTTTAATTTCCTTTGTCATAAACCGTGATGTCAAACTCTGAACTGATATGTCACAGATTGGAGATTAGACCAATCACATTTGCAGATACCCTAATGATGTCACGGTTTAACTGCAAAACAAAGTTTTTAAAAACACGTAGCTATGAAAACGATAAAACATAAGGCTTTTACTTCTATAAATATTTTGAAAATTTTCAATGCCAACTCGATTTATGAAAGGTAATGTTTCCAAGAGATGCAGCATTTACGTGTAATTCATGAGATATCTTATAATGCATTACAGGAGGGATAGGGGGGCATATCAGAAATTAGCTATTTCTGTGTAATGTAATATTTGATAATGGTTTTTTTATCTCTATTGGGGCCATGTGACCTTGAAAAGTATGAACTGGCTTTTTTGTGAAAACCCTACTAACATGAAGAAAAGACGCATAGGGGCCCCTAATTTTTTTAAATGTTGTTGAGAGAAACCATTAGACCTGTTCAAAAAAGACTTTTTATTTTATTTTAATGCGGATTGCAGTGATTCCCATTCTCCAACCTGTAGAATGACCAAATATGACATTTTTTTCAATTTTGGACTTTGGGAATGCCTGCCTCATGAGCCTTGAAGTTTTAATGTTTAATTTAGTCTAAAACGCCAAAAATATCAGAGGGGGGTATAATGTTTTGCCTTATATCTTCATTAGTATTAATTGTACAGCAATATGGATGGTATCAAATGAAAGCTGGTGAAATTGTCTTTATTTTGACACCATATATTGGTATATTAGATGACTGTAGTTGTCTCCAAAGTAGAAATGTGCCAGTTTTAGGGTATTTTTTGATGTCGGGCACAAGATTTTGCCTCAAATGCTCATTACAAATAACCATAGAACAGTCTGAGTGATACCATGAAAGCCTGTAATATGGTCTTTAAACTTGCATTATTTCTAAAGTATTTACATAGTTCTCATTGTCCCTAAAACTCCTAATTTCTCAATTTCAAGAATTTGCCGGCCTGTTCAAATTTATCACCGTGGCACATTGATAATAATATTACCAAATCTAGTGCATGATGATGCGATTCACACAATTAGTTTCACCTTGTCATACTATTGCAGCGAATGTTCTGCTTATAATTGAAAAACATAAGAAACTAGACACTTTGAATCATAGTATATGCCAGAGTTGTCAGCATCATTTGTAATCCTAATAAATAACTACATGTAAATGAACTTTCGCTGTCACTAAAAGAATAATTGCATGATTATCCATAGATCACCGCTTAGGTTAGTTTACCCCTCGTCAAAAAATTAAGTGCAGACATATAGGGATAGATCAGTAATGATTAATGGGAACACAGCTACATGTATGTCTGAAGTAAAGTTATAAGCTATATATTATCAAATCCAATAGAAGACAACTGTCAGCGGCTAGTAAAAATTAGAAACGTTAGGTAGCTGTAACTTTTTATGTCTAATTTTGACATAGTGTTACGAAACAAAGCTGTAGCACAGGCACACTCTAAACATTTGGTTGTCACTGTTTCTAGTTTATTACTACTTTAGGGTAGTAACGGTTACAAAAATTTGATACTGACTTACCGGAAAATCATTTTGACTATTCCATCATAATCAAAATTACTATGTTGACAATGTAAGTGTTCGAAAGGCAGTCAATTTGATGACCATCCGGTAGCTTTGACTACCAAAGTGGTACAGATTACTAATCCATCATTTGTCACATTGGCAACTTTTTAGTAATTTTGACTCAAGGAGTTGTCTATTTAGGCACCAGGAATTACCACCCTAAAGTTGTCATCTTGACCACCCTGCGTTTAGAGTGCAACCAAAGAGAGACAGCAAAGGTGCTTGAAGAAGGTTTGAGCAGTTGACAGAAAAGTTGGTTTGTTGACAGTGATAAAACTTTGTGTTACCTACAGTTGACTTGACTCTACTTGGCCTAATGAAATGCAGATTGCAGAAACAAATAAAAAGTATTGATGAGAGTTACTATCATTGCAAGAACTTATGATTTGACGAGCTCACATGTGCAAGTCAGTAAAAAAAGAAATGACAAGGAAATTATCATGACACTGTGAAACAAAACAAGTTGCTTTTAATAAATGTTTTAAAGTCTCTGAGAGTCCAAATTTCTTTGCAATGGAATGATAATTCTTGTCTGAGTGCTTGAAGTTTATGTTAAAAAGATACCTCAGTCAACAGCATCTTGGACACAACATGCCAGTTACAATCAATATAAAGGGCAGAGCTTCTATATGTCTGTCACATTGCCATAAAAAATATTGTGGAATAATAGGTCAATTTTACTAATCAATATGTCAGAGGCATATCGCTTTACCAGACAGATCCAGAAAAGAGAAATTGGTTAACTCAGGCTCTTGTGTAAGTTGGCCATTTAAAATAAATCACATTCAATGAGCGATTGTGTTCAACATACTCTCAGCTACCTTGAAAAAAATTACTACGGTATTGTAGAGTGTAGACACTATCAACATATCTATGAGACTTTGTTAACCTGCAATGACTTTCTCAATAAATATTTCCATGGTTTGTAGCAGTCTTCATGTACACTTTATGCATGTATTAATATAATATTGGTATGAGATAATGTCAAGCCATGTGTGATTTACATTAACTGTGTACTGTTGTCAATATTATGTTAAATCTTTTACTTTTTTAACTACAAAAAAACTTGATTAGTGTCATTATTCATTGAGCGACACAAGAACAACACCTCTTTGGCATTGTGAATATCATGTGTTAAATGTTATAATCCTATAAAAACAACACCAATGAAAGAATTCAATGAGAAACATGATAAGACAAATTTACCGAACAATGCACTATGTTGTCAAAATTAAACAGTTAGAAAGCAAAGTGAAATTGAGAAACAAGTGCTTTGGAGACTACAAGATCTATGTAAATAAATTAAAAAATCATGCCAATTTAAAGAATGTATTACAGGCTTTCACATGGTACCACTCAGACTGATCTGGGGTTATTTTTGATGAACATATGAGGCGAAATATAGTGCCCGACATAAAAAAATACCCTAAAATTGGCACATTTCTGCTTTCGAGACAACTAAAGTCGTCTAATATACCAATATATTGGTGTCAAAATAAAGAAAATTTCACCAGCTTTCATATGATACCATCCATGTTGCTGTACAGTTAATACTAATGAAGATATAAGGCAAAACATTATACCCCCCTCTGATATTTTTGGCGTTTTAGACTAAATTAAACATTAAAACTTCAAGGCTCATGAGGCAGGCATTCCCAAAGTCCAAAATTGAAAAAAAATGTCATATTTGGTCATTCTATAGGTTGGAGAATGGGAATCACTGCAATCCACATTAAAATAAAATAAAAAGTCTTTTTTGAACAGATCTAGAAACCATATATTTACAGTTGTTGTTCTTGTTTGACAATTATGTTCTTTTCAGATGTTGATCAACTTGCTACAATTCATATTTGTTGGTTTCTCCATCTTGCAATTATATGGTAAGTTCTTAAAAATCAAATGACATATCTGACTATTGAAACCAATGTCGGCTATGACATACTGTTTATTTTAAAATTTAGTTGCTGATGAGTGCCCATGTGATGGATTAAAAACCATCAGTCCGCCGAAAAACCAAAAGTACTGTGCACACTATTTTCCTAGTCCGAGCCCATGGGACATTAACTGGAGGTGGGTTGTAACCACTATTCTATGCTGGGTAGGGTGCATCATTCAGTTGCCCCAACATCAACCGATCAAGCTGTACCTTGGTCCATAGTTGTGTTTTACCACAAAAGATAAGATTCTAAAATGTCAGTTTCGTCGACGAATATTTAGGGGTGCCTCCGGAAGCATATTTCATGTGAATTTTTCAAGAAAAGTTATGTTTCTGTATGAGCGCGGTTGTGATAACTTGAGTAATATAAAAGATAGAAAAAAAACCAATGACATATTTGGATTTTACAGAAAATTCACTTCAAAAATAAATGCCTGGAAGCTATGCTTCCATCAACATTATAGTGATCATGTACTGCAAGATATGCTTTTACTTAGATTATTATGTATGACGCCACTGATATGCATAAGTTTCTCTTTATATGACTGCATGGCACTTAGTCTCGGCTTTTCCCTGTAGCGGGGCAGATTTGTCATGAAAAGGGAGGAAATATTGCATTTATACATAGAAGTATGAAACTTGGTACACAGTTAAAAATCATCTTAAAGCAAATATTTAGATAGGTAGCCACTTCAGATTTGACCTGGTTGACCCATGGCAGCCGTTTTCCTGCTTTCTGTGAAGTGCCTATAGTTTGACTGTATGAAAACAGTGCTAATTATTCCTTCTACAGATCTAAAAAACCAATTTCAATTGATTTGTGAATTGAACTAAGGAATTATAAGGTGTTCAGGGTCCATTTTGTGAGAACTGTTGAAGAAAATGCAGCATTATTGCGGTTTCCAATATTTTTGTGGGATCTCAATTGATATTTAATCAGACTACATATTTGAATTCCTTGCAAATTAATGGTGGCATCAATAGTTTTCGTGAATTTTTTGTCAAGATTAAAATAAAACCGAAATCTTCAAAAAAAACATTTTATTTTCATTGTTTCCATTTTCATACCAAATTTTCTAAACCTGTTGATGCGGGTACTCAGGGCCGTGCAGAGGCTGTTGTAGGCTCAGGCCAGATTGAAAAAGTAGGCCCCCCGCAGGCCCCCACCTCCCCTTTCAGAATGACTCATTTTGAGCATGTACAATGAAAAAAAAATTGCTAGATGTAAAAAAATCAAGCGTATTTATTGCAAATTTTGAAGGCTTATCCACTAAGGTTTTGTGTTACGGGCATTATTTTCATCAATTTTACCAAGTCAAGGCAACAACTGACAAGGTTCAAACATATCGAAGCATACAAAAGATATTTTGATTTTGTGGCAATTGCCAAATTGCTATTGAATGTTAAACCTATCAAAGACTCAGCAAGAAATTTAGCCAATTAAGGAGCACCACGGTGCAAATAACAAATAACAAAGCTATTATTACAAAATCTCTGAGAAACTTCTTCAAATTTCTGAAAAGTCCAATGATTTTGCAATAGAGTAGCGCGGGGCATGCAGCCCCCCTTAACTTCGAGGAGAGATTTGACCTACTTATGGTGGTCGATTATTTGAATGCTTATGCTGTCAGGAAGGGATCACTTGACTCTACTCATAATTAGTGAAATGACTGTCTACCAATTTTGATAAAGGAGTTACGGCCCTTTTTGTAAAAAAATTAAAATGGCCTTCTTACCCCACCCATCGGGCAAGAAGCCCCCCTATTATAATCCTATGGCAATTTTTTTTGCGAGCGCATTCAGCTTGAAAGTTATTTCTTGGGGTTCTTCTATCATTTTTAAGGCATTCTATTCACTTTTTCTGAATTTCATAATTTTTCTGTTCACACATTTATTTTTTAATATTTTTTGCCCTTTTTCAATTTCGGCCAAAATTTTTTCTATTTCAATAAGCTATTCTATCAAGATTTAAGGTAAAGTACACATTTTTAAATGGATCCTGAAGCAGCTTCGAGGCTTCAGTGAAGGGGGCCCCATGCCCCATACCATATGGGGCCTCTCGCCCCAAACCCACATATTTTAATTTGACCTCTATGTTTTGAGCTAAAATGCAAAAAAACATGATCCAAATCATATTTATGTGATGGTCATAAAGTGAAGCAATGCAGATATCCATTATACTTTTAAAGATTTCCAAAGTTATTTCTGACAACCACTTTCAAAGAATTAATCAAAGTTACAAAAACCATGCACCTTTTTTTGTTTCTTTAATTACATCTATGGTTTGATGCTGAATGCCTTGAAAATTTGTGACGTCACCTAAAAAGCCTCTATATATATAGCTTCAATCCTATCAATAAGAAAAAGCACCAAAAATGTAAGTTTAGATATAACCCCGGGGGGGCTTCTCACTTAACCCGGGCTTCTTGCCCCGACCCACTCTATCACTGTTGCTTTACAGAAAAGTGTCTACTAGACATTTTATAATAAAACTTAAAGGGAGTGTGGTTCACAGCAATGAACCTCATGAATGTCAGGTCGCGGAAGAATACAACACGAGTCCGAAGGACGAGTGTTTATTCTGCAGCAGACCTGACATGAGTGAGGTTCATTGCTGTGAACTACACTCCCATTAAGTTTTATTTATATCCCACAATAAGAACAGACCTCCAGTAAAAATAATTAATAATTTCAAGGGGCACTATTTTGTTTGAATGGCCACAAAAAGATCCCTAGCAACCACACCAACCAATGAGAGCGTCACAACATTGTGACGTCATCACTTCACTGCCCATAGACGTATCGGAGGGGGGGGGGGGGGGGGGGGTTGATCGCCCCCCCAAAAGTTTGGGAAACAGTAAGATTCGGGGGAAAAGGCTAAAAAATTTGGGCAGATGATTAAATAATCATTATTGAAAATAAATGGTTTCCAGGCAATTTTATTTGAAACGGTATTAAATCTAGATCTTGAAATTCGGGAAAATGCACTCCCCCCCCCCCCAAAAAATCGCGCACGCCGTACGCCTATGTCACTGCCCATTGTTTACATAACAACGTCAGATAATGAGATGCATGTGGATCACAACGATGAACCACATGGTTTGAATCACATGGTATTTTGCCAGAACTTCACTGCCTATTGTGGGATATTAGGATTGACATAAAATCTGCAGGGCAACGTGGATATTGGGGAACATTTCACCCAATTTCAATTTAAGAATTTCTCAATCGATATTCTTTGGGCTAACTGAATCAATTCTATAGTTTTCATGGAAGACTCTTTTCAAGGGCTTAATTTCACCCTCCAAACCTTGTTTAGATATGGTTCACATACTTTTTCTGAAACTCTGCAACCTTCTTGGTCAAATCCTTCCTTGGTCTATCTTGGTCTAGAAATTCCCTTAGACAGCTGAATAGTTCAGAAATGTTTCTAAGACCTGCAAATCATTGACAAAGACCGTGCTTCCTCCAGTATTTGAGCCCGCCTTTCTCTGAAGGTGGTTATGTTATCTTGCAATTAATTGATATTGTCTGTTTCTAAATCTGGTGTGGAACCTTGATATTCTAAGGTTGACCTCAATTTCAAATTACTCAATTTACTTTTGTTTCACATCTAGTAATCTTATATGATCGGAAATATACAAATCGTGAGGCAGACTGGCCTATGTGGCAAAGTGGCTACTTCCACGTGTCCATTCACTCAATGGGGCCCTTGCAAGAGGCGAAAAAAAACTTAAAAATTAAGAAAAAATAAATATGCCAAAAATTTCCTTGGATTGTGTGATACACAACCAATAATTTGGTGTGCTTGCTTGATTCTGGATGACATTAAAATCAAACTTTAAGATGGGGCCTCAATGAAACAGGGCCTTGTATTGTACAAGGCCCTCTCACATCGAAGGCCAAACACTTCTCCCTGACAACAACTTCACAGAATACCTACTTAAAAATTGCAGAGAAAGATATGGATTTCACAAATGTGAAATGAGTCAAGTTGCCTCTTGTTGGCAAAAATAACAATACACTTGAGTACATTGCAACCAAAATTCCGATGAACAAAGAAAAAAAAAGAAAGCGGTTCATGGAATTCTTTATCTCATTCAGTAATGACAAATATGTAAATGTATTGCAATCAGTAAGAATATGAGGCTCCACCAATTATTTTGCCGCGGAGTCCAAAATTGCATCAGTCTAACCTTGTACAAATCGAGTATAATTTCATTTTCGCAACGCGCGGTTCACTTCACTTTGGAAGTAGGCCCCCTGAAATTTGTGGGCCCCTGCCATTTGGCCCCCCTGGCCCCCCCTCTGCTCAGGCCTGCGGGTACTCATTTGAAAGCTCTTTATGCAAGGAAGTCAAATACGTAACTCATTTTGAGATTTATAAAGAATTGGCGTAACCTTGCGTAACCGCGAAATCCAGCATTTGAATCAATATTTCTACCAAAATGGTTTCTAAAAAGCCTGAAAATAGTCCAGGCTACCAAAAAATGTTATAGTAATGTACTGAATACCTAGAGAAGGAATAAAAAACACAATTTGCATGTATTATAATTGTAGGAACTACACAGAAAGCAGCAGAATAGAAGAATTGGCCACCATTTTGGAAAATGGCTGCCAGTAGCCACCTAAGTTAAATTTTAGGTGGCTCCCTATCCAAATATATTCATATAGATGTTTTTTAAGTGTGTGCCAAGTTTCATGCTTCTATGTATAAATGCACTATTTTTAACATACCTGCCCCGCTAGCGGGGCAGATTTGTCATGAATAGCGGAGGAATAGTGCATTTATACATAGAAGCATGAAACTTGGCACACAGTTAAAAGTCATATTGAAGAATATATTTGGATAGGGAGCCACTTCAGATTTAGCCTAGTTGACCCACAGCAGCCATTTTCCAAAATGGATACTGATTCGGTCATTTTCCTGCTTTCAGTGAAGTGTCTATAGTTATACCACATGAGAACATTGCTCATTATTCCTTCTACAGGTCTACAAAACAGTATTAATTGATTTCTAGATGAATCTGAGGACTTCCAAGCTGGTTAAGATCCATTTTGTCAGAACTGTTGAGGAAAATACGGTATTTTCGCGGTTTCACATAGTTTCCTCTAAACTCAATTGTTTAAACAAACTACATATTTGAATTCCTTGTTAGAAGAGCTTTCAAATGAATGGTAGCATCAATGGTTTCCGAGAATTCTTTATCAAAATTAACCAAAAGCTGAAATCTTCATAATTTGAAAGAAAACACTTTATTTTAATTTTCATGACAAATGTGCGAAACCCATTGATGTGGGTATTCATTTGAAAGCTCTTCTTGCAAGGAATTCAAACATATAACTTATTTTATATATTTATTTATTATAAATTGACGAAACCATGCGATACCACGAAAATGCTGTAGTTGATTAAATGGTTTTGCCAAAATGGATCCTGACCAGACTGAAAGTAATCTGGCTCCCAAAAAATGTTACAGCAATGTTGAGAATGCCCAGATAAGGGAAAACAACCACTATATACATGTTTTCTACTTGCTAGAACTGCACAAAAAGCAGCAAAGTCGCAAAATTTACCACCATTTTGGAAAATGGCTGCCAATATTAACCCAAGCTAAATCCCAGGTGGCTCCCTATCCAAATATGTGCGTAAAGATGTTATTTAAGTGTGTGCCACATTTCACGCTTCTATGTATGAATGCAGTATTTTTTTGTAACGATGTCTTAGCCTATAAAAAAACTTATATGTAAGTTATCTTAACAGTAAATCGATTCATCAAGGTAAGGAAAATCTACTGTGAAACTTTTTGCGTGTAAAACGTCATCAAAGAATGTGTACAATTTCAACATGGGGCTCAATGCAAAACTTCGCCTAAAATCCTTAATAAACGTCCGATTTTCAAAATTTAAGAAACTACATATATAAAATAAATCCCTCTGAATTCAATGTTGTCATTCATTTTGCTGCATTTGCAATATTAAGTTCGCAAATAAGCCTGTCGGCGCATTACGCTGTGAGCATGCAAAGTTGGTAAATCCTAGGCAGTCACCACAGCAGACCAGTAGCATGAATTTTACTCCTCAAGGGATTTTGACATGAATTTTACTTCTCAAAGGATTTTACATTAGTTTTTATCCTTAATCGGAGGTTCGCCTGATAAACAGACGGAATATCAACCAGAAGAAGAAGAAGAAGAAGCAGAAGAAGTGAAGAAGTGGCATATTCAGGATTTTTGTAGGGGCGGGGGACAAATAATTTAGTTTCCATATTTAACGTTTATTACATGGATGTATGACAGTTATGTTTAGCCAGCTGCATTCTAATAACAAAAATCGAGGGAGGAATGTTTGGGATTTTTTTTTCATGGACATTATTTTATAGAAAAGCCAATTTGAGATATTAGAATCATTAACTTACATGCCACACACCCTTAGGTTCATGTTAAGATCGATACAGTACCCTTTTTTAAGGGTACTTTTCTTGTTACATATCTGCCACGCTACCTCTTTGCCAAATACTTTAATATTGTTCCAATTCATAGAGTGCCCTATGTGCTCACAGTGTTCGTTTATCACAGATGGTGTGATTTTCCTGTGCTCTTCTGAATAAAAAATATAATACTAACCAATGAATTGATGTTAACACGTGTTATTAAATTAAATTGAATTTATATAGACAAATAGCACACTGAAACTGTACTGCTCTATTCCAGTTTCAATGAATTTAATATTTTGTCAGTTGTTTCTCTGTTGCCCCTATCATGATATGCAATTGGATGCTATTTAAGAGTTTTGTAACAAGATAGGAGTTGATTAACTGGCTACTTAACAAAGGTCAGGATGGCCATTTGGGGTTGAAAACACTGGCCTTTAACCACAGACAGCAGGTGGCTGCTTAATCCAGGTGTAAAACAATGTAAAATTAGTTGGGAGGAATTGGAAGTGGCTGCTTACAGCAGGTGGCTGCTTAATAGAGGTGGCTGCGCGAGCAGGTTTGACTGTACACAAGTGTCAGTTATTGCACAAGTAACACAAACCAGTACATGTACTAATTTTTTCATCTCCACAAACTCGTACGTGCTCGTTTTTACACCTCCACAAATGTGTGTATGTATCAGATCCTGAAAAATATATACATGCATCAGAGTATGTTTAAGTATTTTATATTGAAATTGCAAGTGCTCTTAGTTCAATAATTGGCTCTGTGCCAACTCTGAATGATGACCCTTGACCCTTGAAAATCAGCCCATTTAGTAACACTTTCTTTATTATTTTTAGTTGGTTATAGTTGACCACCAGGATCTTTTCAATGAGTTGAAATGTTGATGAGGCTGTATGATTAGTCTGAATAAGATTATTTAGGAGGGGCACCCTAGCCAGTGGTGGTAAGTTCTGGCAAAATTTGTTCAGGAAGGACTAGCACTTCAGGCCACTAATAGAAACAATTCCTCAGGCATTATAAAATTATATAGTAGTAGGTCTAGCAGTAGATTTTTATTGACTGCTAAATATCAATAATTAAGATATATGCGTCACAAAAAAAGGTAGATGAAAGAAAAGACAGAATTTAGAGCAACTGTATATAATATATATATCAGCTAAAGAATTTTGTGTGTCTACAGTCTAGACTATAAAAGTGAGTATTGTGATTTAACACTTCATGTATGGTAATGAAACTTGCGTGATTTTTTTCAGGCAATCCGTGGTTATCTGTTGATCTACAAGAGGAATACTACATCAAGAAATTCCACATTACAAACAGGGGTGACGGCCCTTGGCGTAAGTAGTTGTTCTTTCCTGTGGTTCATTAATAATTGGATGATAAGGACCATGGCAATGAACCAAGGTGCACTATTGTCGCAGGGTGAACCATCTGCCTAACTTGGGTTACCAAGGTCCATAATCAGGGCTGTATTTTGAGTTGATCGGGGGGGGGGTGTATAACATGTGAGTATGCGACCAATACGCAGTCGCTCTCTACTTCTCCTGCCATCTTTTGACTAACCGGGTCCAGAATGCCATGGCATATACAGGATGGTAGCTGTTGGTAGGTCTCCCTTGAAAAATAAGTTTG
This sequence comes from Platynereis dumerilii, assembly GCA_026936325.1. Taxonomy (NCBI): domain Eukaryota; kingdom Metazoa; phylum Annelida; class Polychaeta; order Phyllodocida; family Nereididae; genus Platynereis; species Platynereis dumerilii. The sequence continues at coordinate 179,309 of JAPTHN010000296.1, forward strand.
AGCAGGCCATATACAGTGGGTAGCAGAAGCAAACAGTTGCGGACAAAATTATCTCATGGACATACAGCTTAATATTCTGCAAACAATGGGTTTTACGCAAGATTCAGTAGTGCCAGAAGAAATATTTCAAAGTTACAACTGCAGTAAATTAAAACCTTTACCCTCAGCTATATATTCCATGATAAAACTTAGTGAGAGTGTGGTTCACAGCAATGAACCTCATGACAGGGTATAAAATAAGCATGCAACAATCCCAAAATGTGCAGTGATCAATCTAAAATGTGCAGTGATCAAACTTAATTTGTGCAGTGATCAAATTCACCCTTTCCTGGTAAATTATGGTCAACTGCATAATCTCAACAATATAATGATGTTCAACAAATGTAATACTTTTGCCCGCCTGATGATAGTTTTGGCAATTTACCTGCTTGATAAGTCAAAGACAATCCTGAGTCACTGGTTTGTATAGTGCATTAGATTTTCCAGAAGCAATGTCAAAAGAATATATTCTTGCTAAATATATAAATCTTGAGACACTGTCTCAGAGCACAGGCATTACATTTATTTGCAGTCCTTCTGCCTTTGGCCTCTGCCACTGGCGCTCATCATCACTGCAGAAACACCAAGTTGTTGGTCTAATGTTGTATTAATGTGGCAGAGCCATGTAGGGTTGTTGATTCAAAGGAATTTTCCAGACTTACCCACTTTCCTTGCGCTGCTTAAGGAGATAAGCATTATGCAGGCCACAGAGCGAGACGGCAGGCAAATGATCAGAATGCTTGTGCCTGAGAGGCAGCAGGAAATTTTCCTCAGATAATTTTATCTCATTCTGGTTCAGTATAGGTGCAACTACTTTGAAACCATACTCTTGAAAACTATGCGATTGAGAGTAAACTATCCAGTTCATGAATTTTAAAATAGTCATTAGCCAATCGCATTATTGTTTCTTATTGACATGTTGAGGGGCAACATGGCAAGCTAAACAGATCAAAAGGTTCAGAATAATATCAAAAATTAAGACATGTGACACAAAATCTTGATTTTTTTTTTCTGCATTTGTTGAAAGTTTCTTTTTACAGCAGATTTTAGTCCCACAAACCATAGCCGGTTGCCTGGTTGGCCACTTCATTTCAAATTAATTTAAATTGTGACAAAATTGGACCATTTTGAGATAGACCTCATATTGCCCCTAAAACATTTAATCTCTTGACATGTTAATAGCAATTTTAATTGCTATCGGACATAAATTTTACTGAAACTTTTGGTTCGCATTAAGAATTAAATTTAACTCCTATCTGTTCTTTCATAGGGGTAATTCTGTGTCAATCCTACAAATTGCTCCTGATTCAGAATGCCTTGAAATTTACTAGAATCAAGGTTTCTCACCAGAAAGCACAAATCCCATGTAATACAGTCTCAGAAATTTCAGGGCAAAAATGTGAGTAAACTGCAATTTTCAGATTTGTTCAACACCGTGTGAAATGGACGCAGATGCACTGAGGTGGCAGAAACGGTATGTTATAACACCTAGGCTACATTGAAAAAAAAAATGTTGCCTAATTGCGAGTCTCTAGGTTTTACACTGATTGAGTTACATGCCTTCAAATTTCTGGAATTCTAAAAATTGTGACAAAAATCTCGCATTTTTCATGATTTTTTCTTTCAGAGAAACTATTCAAGATATCACTGCATCACTTGGGATTTATGCTTTTCGGTGAAAAACCGATTCCGGTAAATTTCCAAGGCGTTCTGAATCAGTCATTTGAAGATTTTCTAAAATTTGACGAAATGACAAAGAATTACCCCTAGTCATTCAATGACTCAAGTAACAAGTTGTTATTTTCTCTGAGCTTCCAAAAGGTCTCTTAAATAATAATCTCCTCAACTTTTAAATAGAAAATAAATGGTGAGGTGATCAATAGACTACTGCACAAATTAGTTAACTGAGTCCTGTCAATTTTGGACTGGCATTTGGTTAACTACAGACGAAATACAACTTACAGCAGTAGAGCTCAATCAGATTCAATTAAAAAAATAATATATGCAAAAGCCCGTCAACAAGCTTTTTCGACACATGTACTGATATTTATTTCCATAATTTTAGACTATAATATTCCAGTTTTAAAATGAGCCATGCATGAACACAGGTACTTGAGAACGCCGATTGGTCACCCTAAGTTTGCACGATACAATATGTGCAGTGATGAAATTTTCTTATTTTATACCCTGGTTTGTTGTTTTCTGCATGGTTGATTTTTCCCCATGTTTGCTGTTTATACCACCCGTTGGTTTGTGTTTGCTTTTAAGCTCTCATTATATGTTGGCCGTACCTCTTAGTCGATATGGCCTGACCTATATTTGCAAATAGATGATGTGCACTTTTGACTTATTCTTGGCCTTGCTAAGGCTTGACCATAAATGTATATATAGGTCACGGTATACTCGACTGCATGACTTTGACATCTTGGTGAGTAACATTGGACCTCCTCTTCCAGATGTTCTCCAAGTAACTGCCATAGATTAGAAACTGTTTTGTTCTTTCTCCAACAGATACCAGAATGCATGACTTTGACATCTGGGTGAGCAACATTTGACCTCCTCTTGAAGATTTCCCAAAGTAACTGCCATAGATTAGAAACTATTTCTTTTTAATTTCCCAACAGGTAGCCGACTGCATGACTTTGACATCTTGGTGAGCAACATTGGACCTCCTCTTCCAGATGTTCCCCAAGTAATTGCCATAGATTATACTGTTTTGTTTCTTTTTCCAACAGATACCAGGATGCATGACTTTGACATCTGGGTGAGCAACATCGGACCTCCTCTTCCAGATGTTCTCACTGAAAACTACAAACTCTGTTACCACCGAGCTGGAGTAACTGGATCAGGGCAGACCGACACTCTTTACTGCAATACGTCATACAGAGGACGTTTCGTATACGTCTCCATTAATTCTACAGCTACTGATAAATATCTGATAATCTGTGAACTTGAAATCTTTGCCTATGGTGAGAATGTACTCCAAAAAAATTGATATAGAAGTTACTGCACGTTTTTTCGAAATAAATTGGAAAGAATTACCTCGAATGATGTACCTTATTAGATATATATGTTATAATATATTAAATGCTATTGGCCTGTTGTGATGTATTTTTCAGCGGAAGGCCCCAGCGTGTTCCAGTGTGAGGACAAGAAGTTTCTTCAGGGAGGAAAATTGAAACAAATGAAGGCTTGCAGTCAGCTGATCTGTTCCTTTGAGTGTCAACAAGACCTGACCTGTCAAGCGTTCAGCTTTAATGAAGCTAAGTGTAACTGCAACATCTATCACGTCAGCAAGGCTCTGAATGCAACAGATGGGGATGACTACCTTTGCATAAAACAAAGCAACTGATGAAAACAAAAAACGAAAAAACTGCGAAACAGCTGAAAAGATCTGAACATTTTGGCTCCTCTAAGACTACAAATTGGATTTGCATGCCATGGCTGCTTGCTTTAAATGTGCTGTGGTTTCTACAGCAGTGTGCTCCAAATGTAGGAAGAAATTTAAATAAAACTGATGTAGCGAAAACATGAAAAGTCCAGAACACGATAGCACGCCTTGGCATCTAATAGACTATGAATTGGTAATGTGCTGTGGTTTCTGCAAAAGTATCTTCCAAATGTAAGAAGAAAGTAAACTAATCATAATGTATGTTTTCATTTAGAAATGACAATCTTGCATATTTTCCTACATCAGTGACTGCAAACAAAGACAAGCATCAAACAATTATATTTTGTAACAGCATTCTTCTCAAACCAGATACAATGGGACAGCAGTTAAATCAAATGCTGTAAAGAGAGCAAAAAACACTGGTCCTGTGGTGTATTGCTGAGCTTTCAACTGTCCATGTTAAGAACTTTCTCATGAACAGAATCATAACAGTAAATAATCTGCAATATTCAAGAAGCTGTGAAACATGTTAAATCAAAAGCTGAAGGCATTGATTTGATGTACGGTAGATTCTGCTTGAATTGGACAACTTGATTATAGTAATTTTAGAAAGTGATAACGTGCTAAGGCCTGTTGACTATAAATTTTCAACCAGGGCCTCAAATTAATTATTTCCAGTAAATCTAGAAAAGATCCAATGGGCAGAGTTAGGCAACTTAATATTTGATTAATATTTAGTACTTAAAAAAGACTGATGGTTTCCTTGATCCAGACAGTTGTCTCCCTTAAAATATGCATAATATAATTGATAGTTTGTTGACAGCTTTTTAGTCCATAGGAAAAGTCGATAATTATTATATTATTTATGGCTCAAAATACACTTCCAGCAAAACAAATGCAACAATTTACTTTGGCCAATAACTTGCATATTATAACTTTTGGACAAAACAGGATGTATAATATTGGATCAACAAGTGTCTTGGTGTCGAAAATCATTCAGCTGGGACAGTTTTCTGTCTATCTATTGTCTTGTTTATCACATCTCAGTTTTGCAATATTATATGTCCTTACATGTCACATTTTTTGTGTGTTTTGTTTGTGTTTTACACCTCTGCAGCACCTTAATGGGCTATATCGAGGCACGCGACCACCGTATGATGATGAGATGAGAAGAAGTCTGGCAAATACCCTATTAATTCCCAGGGTCTTTCAGTTGCCCCAGCATAGAATACTGGATACAACCTGCCTCCATTTAAAGTCCCATGGGCTCGGACTAAAGTGAGTTCCAGGGGTGAGATTTGAACCCACGCCCTCAAAGCCAGTTGACAAGCCTTACATGTCACATAAAAAAGGTGACATTTTAAAAATACCCAAACATGTAGGCAGAAACTATAATTGTTTAGTCCAAACATAGACCGAGCAGCTTTCCCAGTAAAAAAAGTTGCTGGTTAATATTTGTTGTAGAAAGGAAACAGTCACGGCTGAGTGGTTTCATGCACCAAGCACTTCTTGATCCAAAGATCAATACCATGCATTTGTGTTGTCAAAAGGCATTGGTGAAAATTAAGTGCTGATACTGTCAAGCAGTTTTCATGAATTTGGCATGAACTGTGATGACAAGCGCTAAACTGAGTGTCACAGGTTGAGGATTAGACCAAGCACCAGATATCCTGATGATGTCATGCTTCAACTGCGAAAATAAATTTCCAATAGTATATAGTTCTATAAGATTTTGTGCATCTTCATGTAACCTATATATATATATATATAACAGATAATCAATGAGCTATTGTGAACTCTATCTTTGCACCATGCTTATATGTATATTGTATTTCATGGAATTGATTGTTTGGCCGTAATGAAACAGTTATATAATTTCTTTATGATTATGATTATTCCTACTTCTCTAAAATAATTCTTGCCAAGGGACTATCTGTTCCTTGTTCATTATACAACTTGTAAGATATGCATACTACACGTTTCATGGAATTGATTGTTTATCCGTAATGTAACAGTTATATAATTTCTTTATGATTATGATGATTCCCACTTCTCTAAACTTATTCTAGCCATGGGACTATATGTTCCTTGTTCATTATACTACTTGTAATTTAGGCATACTACATGTTTCATGGAATTGATTGTTTATCCGTAATGTAACAGTTATATAATTTATTTATGATTATGATGATTCCTACTTCTCTAAACTTATTCTAGCCAAGGGACTATCTGTTCCTTGTTCATTATACAACTTATAAGATAGGCATACTACAATTTACTACATGTTTCATGGAATTGATTGTTTATCCGTAATGTAACAGTTATATAATTTATTTATGATTATGATGATTCCTACTTCTCTAAACTTATTCTTGCCAAGGGACTATCTGTTCCTTGTTCATTATACAACTTGTAAGATATGCATACTACATTTTTCATGGAATTGATTGTTTATCCGTAATGTAACAGTTATATAATTTATTTATGATTATGATGATTCGTACTTCTCTAATCTTATTCTTGCCAAGGGACTATCTGTTCCTTGTTCATTATACAACTTGTAAGATATGCATACTACATGTTTCATGGAATTGATTGTTTATCCGTAATGTAACAGTTATATAATTTATTTATGATTATGATGATTCCTACTTCTCTAAACTTATTCTTGCCAAGGGACTATCTGTTCCTTGTTCATTATACAACTTGTAAGATATGCATAATACATTTTTCATGGAATTGATTGTTTATCCGTAATGTAACAGTTATATAATTTATTTATGATTATGATGATTCCTACTTCTCTAAACTTATTCTTGTCAAGGGACTATCTGTTCCTTGTTCATTATACAACTTGTAAGATATGCATACTACATTTTTCATGGAATTGATTGTTTATCCGTAATGTAACAGTTATATAATTTATTTATGATTATGATGATTCCTACTTCTCTAAACTTATTCTAGCCAAGGGACTATCTGTTCCTTGTTCATTATACAACTTGTAAGATATGCATACTACATTTTTCATGGAATTGATTGTTTATCCGTAATGTAACAGTTATATAATTTATTTATGATTATGATGATTCGTACTTCTCTAAACTTATTCTTGCCAAGGGACTATCTGTTCCTTGTTCATTATACAACTTGTAAGATATGCATACTACATGTTTCATGGAATTGATTGTTTATCCGTAATGTAACAGTTATATAATTTATTTATGATTGTGATGATTCGTACTTCTCTAAACTTGTTCTAGCCAAGGGACTATCTGTTCCTTGTTCATTATACAACTTGTAAGATAGGCATACTACTTGTTTCATGGAATTGATTGTTTATCCGTAATGTAACAGTTATATAATTTCTTTATGATTATGATGATTCCTACTTCTCTAAATTTATTCTAGCCAAGGGACTGTCAGTTCTGTGTTCACTATACAACTTATAAGATATGCATACTACATGTTTCATGGAATTGATTGTTTGTCCGTAATGTAACAGTTATTTCTTTATGATTATGATGATTCCTACTTCTCTAAATTTATTCTAGCCAAGGGACTATCTGTTCCTTGTTCATTATACAACTTGTAAGATATGCATACAACATGTTTCATGGAATTGATTGTTAATCCGTAATGTAACAGTTATATAATTTATTTATGATTATGATGATTAATACTTCTCTAAACTTATTCTAGCCAAGGGACTATCTGTTCCTTGTTCATTATACAACTTATAAGATGTGCATACTACATTTGTGAAATGTCCTGTTTAGTGTTCACTTAGAAATTTAAATTAAAAGTTTGATGCAATAAATTATTATAAAAAAACAGTAATTGAATATATCAGTTCAGAAAAGTGCAGACTTCGGGAGCACTTCCAAATTCAGGAAAAAGATACTTCCAAATTTGGAAATTGCTTCCAAAGTCGGGAGCAAAAATGCTTCCAATTCGGGTGTTTAATTTTCAAAGGACCCTCGGACACTGGGTTTTAAGATTGGATGATTTTTTATTGGCCGGGCTGAATGTTTGCAAGGTAATTAAGGATTCTGTCCTGTGAAAAAATTCCATGCTGTGTTTTTTTTACAGAGAAATTAAAGCTTGTAAGTTGACTCACATTCTATAAAATATTCAAGTTTCTATTGACTTATTGACCAAATCTTATTAGGCGGTGAATTTATTTGACTTTAAATGAATTACACTGTGTACTAACCAAGTGACCTAATTAAGGATTTTTTTTTGTTTACATTTTCTAGTTCTCATGTATAGAGAAAACAACAAACATTGCTAAATAGCCAGTATGCTGTGTTGAAGTACCAGTTATTATATACACGTACACAAATTGGAATCAATCAGTTTTAAAAGTTTTCTGGGAGATTAGGCAGTTTTATTAAATTTTTGTGCATTTTTAACTAGAATCACCAAACTGTTTTAATGCTAAATATTTACGTGTAATTGCACATCAAGATGTTTAATGCCTAAATACAGCATACTGGCTATGTTATGTTGTAATTCAATTGATTTCTTGTCCAAAATTTGACATTTTATGATTAACTAGGTCGCTTCGCATAGAGCAAACGGTATACAGTGTTTATGTGCCATAATTTACCGATTTACCGATAGCAGGCCCGCGATGCTATATTGAGGTGCGGGAATTACATTAGAGTAGCACAGCATATCTTTTCATTTACATGGTTAAATAATAAATGTCTCGTCCAACTATCTTGTTCGGAATAACAGCTTCCTCAGTGAAAACTTGGTCAAAGATAAAAGGTTTACACGTAAGAGATTTGACAGAATATGCTGACAACGAAGAAGGAGAGGATGGAAGGGGAATGGGAAGGGATTGGAGAGGATAGGATATAATAATTGGAGAGGTGTGTGGAGAGGAAGGAGAGGAGAGAGGATGGGTGGTGAAGAGGCTATTCAGGAGAGAGAATAGAAAAGGGGATGCACGGGAGAAGAGAGAGAGGTGATATATGATAGAAGAGGGGTGAAGAAAGTCAGGAGAAGAGAATAAGGCAGGGAAGAGAAGAGAAGAGCTGAAAAGAGATGACTTGAGATTATGTGAGGGGAAAGAGGGGGGAAGAAGAGAAAAGGAGACAAGATGAATGCCAAAAGAAGAATTGATTGATTGATTTTGCAGAAAAAATACGTATATAGATTATCACTATAATAATATAGCAGGACACAGTTATGTTACCGCTGCTGTAGTAGACAAGCCATATGTTGATCAATGATGTTCTAAAAATAAGTCTGTTAAGAAAATTAGGGAAGTCTTGCTGAATAGCTACTCCATGCCATATCTCTGGGTTGTGGTAATTAAACTAAGTGTTGGGAACTCCCCTATTATATTCGAAGCAATAATTGCTGCAATATTCCAAGGGTATAAGATTATAAGCTATGTCTAATGAACTTAAGCAGTTCCTACGAAATATAGCAACATATTTCTTGTTGTTAATTTAATGAATATAGCCAGTCGCTCAGTCATTGAGTCCGTCAGTATGTCTCTGAATGAAGAGTACATTATAAAGAGGTGCACTTTTTTATTGCATGTCAGTTTTCATCTGTTTGTTGGTTTATGACCCTGTCCGTTTCTATTCATTACAAAGCGCCTCTAAACTACTTACCAAGTGCATAAATACAGGACGTAAAGCCCCAATTATCCATCCATCCATCCTGTAAACTACACAATGAGAACTGAAGAGGTCAAAAAGTTATTTTGTCTGTCAATGCAGTGTAATGTGTTTCCAATCTTAAATAATAAACCATCTAAGCATTTGTTTAGCGAGAGAATGGTTAAAAACAAAGGAAACTGATTAAAAGAAATATCAAATAGATGTGTCTCAATAAAACCAATGACCTATTTCTCTGATCTTTTGAAAATGCTTTGTTGAAAGACAGGTAGACACTCTTTTTGTGGCCTAGGGCAGATTTCACGTAAAGTGTTCTTAAAAGGTACCTTAAACTTTCCAACCCTTCTCTTATCTCTCTGTTGCTTCCTGAAGCAAGTAAACCTATTACTAAGTACATCTGTGAGGTAATGAATAAATATCAATAAACTATTGCTCAAATATGTAGCTTTTTCCTCTTAAAAAGATATTTTTTATGCGTCATGAGGACAATTTTGGACGACCAAACTTACTGGTGATCAGACATGCTTACTTTGGCACTCTGTGGAATCTGCTAAAACCAATTCAGGAAGATGTTATGGTATGTGATTGATAAAAAACATCTTGAAAATTATTTTGGAACCATTTTTAATTGTCTTGGTCATTATAAAGCTTGAAAAAAATGAAAAATAAAAAAAGACTGCTAATGTAACTCGATTCCGTCTCAGGACACTGAGTTTACATTAGCAACTTTTACATGGAAATTTTTCTGTGTTCTCACTACTTATGCCAATTTCAAACATGAAATTATAATATTTTATTGAAAAACGTGTCTTATTTGCCTATATGCATCACCAAAAACATAAACGACTGGGTGTGGTACCTGTTTCTTTATTGCTAATGTAACTGCAATTTTGCATCCGTCCTTTTCATAGTGTTACATTAGCAAAATGCGTACATAAAAATTATATTAAAAAACACATGATTAGATCTCAAATTTTTTCTGAACTGAAAGCCAGGTCTCCCAAGAGCAGGCCAGGGTGGTACCCTGCTGGTGACTTCATTTATATTGCAGTAGGATCAGCATAAAAAATTCCGTCCTCCATCATTCATCGTTGTTACATTAGTACAAGGCCATAATTTTAGCTACTCTGACCTACCAATCCAACAGAAAAGATTGTTTACCCATGATTTTATTTAATGGATTGACAAAATAAAAGATTTAGATTTCAGCTTTTTTTAGTCCTGCCAGCTATCCTCAGAAGAAGCACCCTGAGAAAATCTGAGAATCTACGAATCGATTATGTCTGGCCTTATCAGTATTGTGCTAATGTAACTTGTGGACAAGTTGTGGTAAGTCATTTTGCAGCTTTTTCGTGAAATCTGCCCTAGCTTCTCTGAACACTGAATTTATTTGAAATTTAATCTCTTAATGATAGGCCTATTGTGTATGTTCGGGTACCTTTGTAAAAGTTTCATATGACCATAACCTTGTTTTTGTATCATCTTTTATAATTCAAATGAACACACTAGCAGACATCAAAGCAGGCTTATTTTTTCTTCGTACAGACTTTTTAAAATAAAAGTATAACGTTCATTTGGTATTGGTAATCAGTAGGCCTATCATTGGCACTAACATGAGGCATTGATGGTGATATGAATTGACATAAAAAAGTGTAAATAATATTATGAAGAATCATGGCATTACAATTTCAAAGTTTAGTTTTTATGAAAAAGAACTAGAAATGTCATAACCGGAAACCGGTGAGTGTTGCGCTGCCCGGACTTAGTCCTAAGGGTGAATCACACATGTATCTGTAGTTAGTGTATATCACTCCGCGTAATATTTCAGTCAAATCTTCGCTCACAGGATCACTGCTGTCTTGTCTAAATACACATTTCCTGGCCATCCCACTGACCCAAACTATACACCAGTCTTTGATTTTACTCTCCTGTCTTTCTGCCCAGGAGTAATTTACCAGCTTGTTATTGCTCTCTTATTTACAATTGGCACCACTGTTATTCCTTTAAAAAAAGCGTGCAAGCACTTTTAAGAGTTGCTTGCATCTACAGGGTGCGGCAAAAAAACTTGCACCACCAGCAGTTATGAATTGTAATTGTTATATTTTCACAACCAAAACTTCTGTAATTATCAAAGTTGGTAGTAATAAGTCTGTATATGTCTTAATTGACATTATTGATGTTTTGTCTTTCTTGGCCAATAACTTTTTTTTATTTGAGCTTTTAATGTAACCCATATGCTTTGGTGCACTTGGGTGACGTTTTCACCCTAGATTTTCTAATTCTTGCTTCCCAACATGTCAATGACTATTTTTGGGTGTAACAGACATCTGTCCGCACCTTTGCTCGCAAAAAGTAGTCCATTTTATTGAATTCTGTTAATGAGGGAGGCCGTCGATCATCAGACGAGAGGTGAGAGATATTTCTTCAAAATCAGTCTTTGGCTATTTTTCCAGTGTTTGAGTGTTCCATTCTGTGAGATATGTCATGTAATAACTTCTACTGAAGGTAAAGTCCCCCTCCAGGTTAAAAATGTTCAGATATCAGCCTTGTATACACCATAGCAATAATTTTTTTTCATCATTTTTATGAGAGAATGGGTGCTATCATACCAATCCAAAACCGTAACCAATCGCAGAAATTGGACGAAGAATTTCAGATTATCTCATCACTACCTCCCCTTCCTTAAACTTTTTTTTTTCGGGAAAATATCTCAAGTCTATAGATGCGAAATAGACAAGCGAACATGAGAGCACAGTGCATGCGATTCAAGGTGAAAGCACAGTTTCGAGGATGCCTCCAAATATTAAAAAAAGGAAGTAATCAAGCTTTAATTTTACACTGATTGACTTTGTTAGCATTTGTTCATGTCTTTGACTTCACCTTCCAATTACTAGATGGTTCATTTCTATATTTTTTATTAGCTTGCTAAGGCCTTTTTGACTCCATGCTTAGTGCACGTTTTTTTGCCGCACCCTGTATCTATCTATCTATCTATCTATGTGTTTAGCTGTCTATCTATCTGTCTATCTATCTGTCTATCTATCTGTCTATCTATCTGTCTATCTATCTGTCTATCTATCTCGAGGCCTTCCCTTCCTTCCCCCACTACATTCGGCATAATTACAAAATAGCCCCCGCCCTCTGATAACGGAATGAGCGAGACAATTGAAAAGCATAGGCTGCCACTCATTCCGTCAGAGGTGCGGGGCTTATTTCGTGATCATGCCCTACATTCCTCCCTTCATGCCTTTGTTCATTCCTTTGTTCATTCCTTCCTTCATTCCTTCTTTTCTTCATTCCTTCCTGCATTCTTTCTACTGAATTTGTAAACACTGGATCTAGCTGGCACTAGGATGCTTTTAGGACAAATTTAGTATAAACAAGTTGTTGATAACAGCTAACTTTTACAGTTAACATCAAACAGGACTGCTACAAGGTGTGTCATGTTACTCACACATAGTTCCATGTGATAAATTGACATTCTTGAAGTATAAAGTATATGCTGACCTGCTTTTTTTACTTCTAAGGGAATACTTGATATGTGAACATGAATTAAGGTATGTTTTTCTTTAGGCTTTCTTATCATTGTCAGCTAATAGTAAATAACATGTCATATGAAATATTGTCTATTAGATTTTTAATATGATTGCACCATTTTCAATAAACTTCCTGTTGAGATTAATTGAGTACAAGCAAGCACTGACATAGACCAACTGCACAAATCAAGTAAAAAAAATAATTGTACTTATATTTGAAATTAAAGATTAGATCTGCCAATTCTACATAGAATTCAACTTGCATTAAAATAACACAAACTGGTAAATTCACAACATTGGGGTGATATGAAACAATACCAATCAACACAATTGCATGTTTTTCAGAATTAAGTGAGTTCAATTCATTTTATTAGTCCAGTAGAGCCCCACTATGTCATAGGAACCCATAAAGCTGTAAAACAAATCTCACTGAATTGAAAGTGAGTGCCCCCCCTCAATGATGACTGTGATGCAGCCATAGTCCTGTGCCCTGCTATGTGAATGCATACAGGCCAGGGGACCAGGCTAATGCAGCCATAGCCACACTGGGGGAGTGTGTGTGTAGAACTGGGCAAGAAATACTTTCAAAATGTCACAATAATGGCACTAAATGTTAGTTTAAAGATTCGGGGACAAACTTTATGACAGTAACGTAACATACAGTGAAGAAGGGCTCTGAAAGTAGTGGCAGGTGCCCAGTAGCTTTTACATAAAATTGGGGCAAGAATGTTAACATTTCAGTGTGTGCAAAAAAGCTTGCTGATGAAACCAAGGCTTGCCCAAGGGGGGGCACCCCCAGGGCAGCGCAATAATAATTTATTGCAGAAAATAGTAATGACAAAGGCCTAGTTGTCATTTATAATTGGTAATCTTGTCAATGACTTCCTTGATAGACTGACAAATGAATGCAAAGATTCAGACAGATGACTATTTCCAGTTTTAACAAGCCCATACAAACTGTTGTGACAGCAGGTGGAACTGTTGTGCAGTCAAGCGCACAGCACTATTCCTCAGACGCTACCAAGACTTCAGACAGTACAGACGCATCCAAGGATTGCTCTCAAGAACATCACTTGTAAAATTCGTTACAGTGGTGACAGCGGTAAACCAAGGTGCCTCCTATTACTGTAGGTGATTGGCAGTATTTCTGCTGCTTTTCGGCAGCTTTTTGAGCCAGTTTTTACCACTATTTTCGGCGAAAATTGCCGTTTTTTTGAGTCCAATTGCCGACTTTACGTGGTCAGCAGCCACATATTTTTACTGGTTACTTCAGGACTTGATATCGGCTTATTTGCTGGGTTATTTTACCTTTTATTGTACATAATTTCTTGCATTTTGGGGTCTGATGCTGCTTGGCATCCACTCACTTAGATTTTGACAATCTTCAGACTTGGAAATTAGCACAAGTATAAGTGTGTATTGCACCTCCCAGTGCATTGATTCAGTTGATGCCAGTCGTCTTCTGCATTGTTTTAGCACTGTCCAAGTCAACAAAACATTATTAATTTTGTGTACATAAATTCATACATCCATTGAAATTATTTTTCTTAGACATTTCATACACAAAGTCAGTGTAGTAGATTGACAGCCACTACTTAGGTACTGCAGTTCTAATGTGCGTGATTTGAGAGAAATTGCTTATTTTTGGGCCTGTTTGGATCTACATTCCGAAATTATATCAGCACTGTCTGACTTTTACCGGGAATTTTTGTTCCCCTTTTCAAACTTTCACTTTGCTGAGCTTTAGACACTCATTGTCATCTATCTATTCAGTGGATTAAGAAGCTGTCAAAACTGACAAGCATTTGTTTGTGTTATGCTGATTCTACAAACTGTCAACTCAACTTGTAAATATTATTGAGTTAATTCGACAGTTGTTGACACTCTGATTCGTATATATATGATCTACATTGATTTACAGTTAAATTTATATACACCCACTCAAAAAAAAAATCTACAAAAAAAAAAAAGAGGGAGTGAGGTTGTATAATTAGGCCTTTGTAAATATTTTGTGCAGGCCTTTCAAAATTTCAAAATGACATTTTGTAAATATTCTGATTATGCATACATAGTTTGAAGTGTGCAAATTGTATTGCCAAATTGCCAATGTAGTGAATGTACTCTCGTCATTGTTGAGGCCAATTGGATTATTCACCATGGATCCGGTGAACTTAAACACAGCCTCCTTTGAAGACCTCTGCTCTGTGCCTGGACTAAGGAAGGCCACTTTGAAAATTATTATGATGAGCCGATACGTTTATTTACTGGAACGGGATGTGATGCCATTCATAACTGGAATTGGACACTGGTTTTGGGACATTATGATCAGGCATGAGTTTATCTGCTTTGAGTATTATCCAAGACCAATTACAACCAATGCAGCACCTCGTCGTGACTCATATTCATTGAAGTCTCCATCCTTTGACAGTGGCCTACATCTGGATGATGACTCAGTGATTGCCTATGGAAGCTCAAGCGACATCTACAGAAAAAAATACAATCCCCTGGCAGAGGACCTGCCACAAGTGGTTTGACCTGATGAAAAGGAGACTACAAGCCCAGCTATGAAGAAACCACCTTTCCAACCACAACCGCTGCAATCGACGAAAGAAATTGAAGCTGAGTACAAAGTAGCCAAAGAATTTGTCGACGAGTTGGAGGCATGCATCTTGAGACAGCGGAGAGAACTCCCTTATTTTGATGAAAATCTCTTCTTGGGAGACCTTCATGAATATTTGTATGATGAACTGAAAGCATGGTGGGGTCGACTTATGTCACTAGAAAGCCTTTACCGTTATGCCGTACTGGCAGAAATGGCCATGAGTGTGGAGCGAGCTGAAGATATTCCATCCAAGTGTCTTTCTGCTCACCTTCACCCGACAACTTACTCACTTGGATTTGTAAATGCTTCTGACCCTAATGATATATCTGCTGAAAATGTGTCTTTTGAGTATGCTCCAATTCCAAGTCATAGAAATGATTTGCATTCTTCAGCACAGACGCAGAATGAGTCTGCAAAATCGTCGCCTATTGAAAATAATGGGACCTCATTTTCCACAGCATCCATTTGTCAGCAATCTGCATCTGCTGGGGATGTGCGTCCCCCTTTCCTTCAGCCGACTTCATCTGCATTGAAGAAGAAACTTTCATCCAAGGAAGTCAAACATCGGGATATGGAATCACCAAGACCCTCTTGTTCATCCCTTGAAGAAGACTACTGCCGTCCTCCGGACTTCAGCAGAATCCCTGGAGGCTTGGCCAATTATCATTCTGTGCTTAACAACCAACAGGCTCAAGCAGCATCTCTTCATAATGATCTTTCACCGGGGAACGACCCAAGACAACAAGTTGCTCCCGCTGTTGTGCCAACGGAGATGCCAAGTTTCTACTCAAGTTCGTCCGGACCTCCAAAAGTCACACCTGGTTTGATATCATCTCAACCACTTCAGTATCATGTTACTCCTGAAAATTATCCTGCTACTCTCAAGAAGTTGAATTATCATGAAAATATGCCTGCTACTTTTCATAACCAGTTTCAGGGAGAGGGGGCAAGGAGAGAAGTAATGATAAAACCTGATGCGATGCTGAGTGCCTACTGGAGTGAGCACTCTACAAAGCTCAGAGAATCCATTGGAGATGTTCGCGTTACCTCACCTTATGTCAGCACTTCATCAACTGCTAGTGCCAGTGACTCATCAGACTCGAGTGACTCATCAGATTCCAGTGATTCTTCAGACTCGAGTGATTCTTCAGACTCGACTGATTCGTCAGACTCGAGTGATTCGTCGGAGTCAAGCGACTCATCTGATTCCCGAGACTCCTCGGACTCCAGTGACTCCTCAGACTCGAGTGACTCTTCGGATTCAAGTGATTCATCGAGCTCGAGTGACTCTTCCAACTCCACTGACTCATCTGATTCCAGCGACGCATTTTCAGGATCCAGTGATGAGTTAACTGAAGAGTGCTACAAATCTGCAAAGAAGAAAAGCAAGAAGAAAAGCAAGAAGAAAAGCAAGAAGAGAAGCAAGAAGAGAAGCAAGAAGAGAAGCAAGAAGAGAAGCAAGAAGCACGGACAAGACCTACACAGCACCCTTGTGTGGCAAAGTGGTGCTGTGCGGCATCTTTCTGAACTACATGGACCTGGACCAATATCTGCGGATTGTCTTCTGAAAGAGTGCCCTCCCATGCAAAACATGAGGCCAATTCTTTATAATCATAATCAATTGAATAGAAATGTCACAACTCCCGATTTTCAAACTTTAAATTTAAAGAGTCACATTGACAAGTCTTCCAATTTTCAGGAGCATTCATGTTCCCCAGTTTGTGTTAGTTCTGCTCATGTTGCGGAGCTATGTGGCTCCCCTGTTGTATTGCCATGTTTTGATTCTGTATTTCCAGATACCAGTCCTGGAGGTGAAAAGGAAGGAATCCCAAGACACAAGTTGGGATATTCCAGGATGGATGGGAATTCAGATGGTGCTCCAGCAGAGTCACCCAGGGATTATCTGACAGGACCAAGATTGAGCTCACTTCCGAAGCATGTGCTTCCACCTGAATTTCAAGTGAGGCAGAACCCTGAAGTTTTCTGGCCAGATGAAAACCAAATTGTCTCTTCACCTTGGCCCTTGTTTGATGAAGGGGGAGGGGGCCAGCACAGTTCACCAGATTTCACTTTGGACCACTACCTTGGACAAGACTCAACCGATGATGGCTTTGTGATCGACCCAGGTGATCTCCCTGCAAGCACTACCAGGAAGGAGTGGCTCAGCTGGATCAAGGCCAAAAAAAGCTGGAATTCATTAAATGTTGAATAACTGTTCGTCGTAAATGTTGCGTTCATTTTATTCAGATTATTAGTTTGTGATGTTTTATGTAGTCATGTTTGTTACCTTTTGTGTAAATTATTATTCTATTGTTTCAAATTGTGTTGTCATTGTTTCAAATTGGGTTGCCATGTCTCTCACCTTTTAGCATGGACTGCATCATCCAATTTTGTGTGGACTCAGTAAGCTGATGTCAATAGACCTTTTAACTCATGATTTTCTTATGGTAACTGTTAGTTTCAATTATTTGATGCCTGGTGCTTTCCGGTACCCGAGCCTGTTTACTGTCATCAAGGACCT
Source organism: Platynereis dumerilii (assembly GCA_026936325.1). NCBI lineage: Eukaryota > Metazoa > Annelida > Polychaeta > Phyllodocida > Nereididae > Platynereis > Platynereis dumerilii. The sequence goes on from JAPTHN010000296.1 coordinate 197,037, forward strand.
CATACTGATGTCATCAAGACGTTGCCTCCTGCAACTGAAGACCCAAAGACCGGAGTACCCCTTGTGGAAATGGAGTGAATTTAGACCAAATGAACGACGGATATCAAGTACTGCTACGAAGACTACCAGAATCATCAACAGCCAAGTCACCAATCATCATCATCCTGAAGTCACAGAAATTAACAGCAAACAGGACTCTTAAACATCAAAAAGGGGGAGAGTGTGACAGCAGGTGGAACTGTCGTGCAGTCAAGCGCACAGCACTATTCCTCAGACGCTACCAAGACTTCAGACAGTACAGATGCATCCAAGGATTGCTCTCAAGAACATCACTTGTAAAATTCGTTACACTGTCTAAACCATCTGCAGTTACAATTTATGGCTGCAGAACTATTGCAATTAGTTAAGTAATTGGCCGTAACAAAGACATTCTTTCTAGTTTCTTTTAGATCAGCAACTAAATTATTCACAGCTGCTGAAGATAGGAAGTGTATGATCTTTACCATTTGCAAATATATACCGGCAAATTGCTTTGCATCATCACTAAACGCTATCCCGCAACTTCTCGGCTAAAATATGAAGTAAGCTGAATTCAGGCAAATGAGGTAAAAACATACTGACTCCAGAAAATTTTTTTATGTACAATACTTTAATAAAAATATTTTAAATAGTCTACTGATTCATTGATTGGACGATAAATTTAATCAATGATGTAATGTGGGCCTAATGGTTGATAAATGCAACAATGAATGAACCTTAGTTCATAATATAAAGGCTTGGCCAGTGGTAGTAGGCATTGTTGACCTACTTCAATAATTACATGCTCTTTGACAGCCCTGTGAGTTGACAGGTCCACCTGCTTGTCTCCCCACATTTCACCGTCTGTCGGAGGTCAAAGTCAAAAAAGGAAAATGGGACCTTGCAAGCGGAAGGTTTGCTCAGCCTCTCATCTTTCCGCAATATATCATAGCCACCAGCTTGTTGGAAGCTGTGGTAGCCATTATCCAGCTTCTGAGCCTCCGTCATCTGCTTTTCATGGCATAGGAAATGTAGCTCTAAATATTAATGATGTGCAAAAAACAATGTCTCTCTCATGACAGAGCAAGTATGCAAACTACCAAGTGTAGCTCAGGTTTAAGAGGTAGTCATAGGTTCTGTTACATTACTTCATCGCACAAAGCATCACATATTATGTCATGAAGAGTGAAAGTCTGAGTTTGAATATATTTTCGAGGCAAAACAAAAACAATTGAGTGAAATAGAAAAGAAGTTGAGCCATTTAAAAAAAACTTGTTTCTGAAGAAAAATCTTAGAACTGCTGAACTTGAGGGACTGCCAACTACCAAATAAAGACAATTTGACAATTTTAATCAATGTGTTTGCTTACATCTTATATATCTCTAAATGTCCTGAAGAGTACCTCTCTTCAAAATTTGTATTGTGCTTTGAGGAGATGATAGTGGGACAAATGAAGTGTTGTCCCAGAAGTACAGTAACTGCTATTATTTGGATGAAGTGTGTGTGTGTGTGTGTGTGTGTGTGTGTGTGTGTGAAGGAGGCGGGCAGATGAGTAATGGCGGTTGAAATTTGGAAAGTAGACAGTACTCAGCACACAGATAGAAGCCCATATATCAACTGACAAAGTAATTTGAGAATAATTTGAGCGTAATGTGCGCACAACACTCACAAATAAATGCTTTTACCTGCCAGTGGATGACCAAGAACAAAATGAATTGCACAAAACACTGGTAATTGCGATGTTGGCATGGACTAATACTATATCCACCTCCAAGTATGTTACATAACTTTCTATCTTGTAACATCAAGTTCATGACACATGCAGCTTTGATAGGGACTGATGGTAATCATTTGCACAGCTGTGTGTCCATAATCCTTATAATGGTAGCACGTTATTATTGCAATGACAGGAACACAGACAGATTGACGCTACCATATCAAGTGGATAATACAAGCAAATTGCTCTGAGCTGCACTTGCAGACCATGTGGCATTCCATGAATAACATGTGCCGCTGGCATGCACTCTGAAGAATGATAATTAGTTCAAATGAAGTGGTGGGGCATGATGGAGCCCCAAATAAGTGTGATGAAAGCATTTTCAAAAGTAAGCTGCAAACGAGAAGCAGATATGGGCAGCATGGCAGGGCTATGTGCGGTATGTGTCACACAGCTGGGGTTATTCCAGTGGACTTGTCGGTCTGTGCAGGCAAAAATGAAGTGTCATCACAATAATAAAGCTGCATTAGCAGTAGGTAAGGGCCATGATTTATTTTCCCTGTTCCCTTCACAGAATATGAGGATATATTTGTGTGTGCTGCATGCAATAATAAGAGACATTTAACCCTAATTTGGAAAAATAGGAGCCTCCACTGGGGGACACCTTGCCTGCATATTGTCCATGCAGAATTTCAACTCTAACCTTTCCACAATGTGTGTGGAGTCATTTGGGCGAGTTATATGAGCCCATCATTTTACTCTGGGGATTAACCTCTAATGTGCTATTGTGCAGGAATTTACTCAGACCGAAGAGCAAAGCACCCATAGATATAAAAGACAAGTATAAAGACAACAAGGTTTTGAAGGCATCTTTATTTATGCACCAGCTCATCCACAGGTCTGCTTCGTATCTAGGGAGAAAGACAATGTAGAAAAAATTACATAAACTTGTATCAGGAAAGTGTTGGGAGTTGGGTGCACAAGCATGATTGAATCCAAATACTCTGTTGGAGTGAATTGAATATTCCATTAACAACATAAATCACTCATATGGAGAATTACCTGAAAACTTCTAAACCAGCATTCCACTACATTTTCATATCAAATATGTTCCATTTCAAGAGATACATGTATACAGTGCTGCATTTGAAATTAGTGATGTTTTGTTCTAACTAAATATACTTGATTTACAAGAGCACCTGATTATACAAGAATGTGATTTTAAAGAAAATAGAGATAAAACTAAGCATTTAACAAAGAATGCTAGACAGCTTCACTGGGAAACAAGGCATCTCCAGTAATCCAGCTACACTGAATGGCATTGTCCAAGCACAACACATGCTCTCTGGCACTAAACGCCATAAAGTGATTGAGTTAGTGGAGTTTTGGGTCACACCACAAACTAATTAGATTTCTTGAACGATCAGCTGCCTCAGCTAAGCTTAACTCCAATCTCTTAATGCAACTTCCAGTGTTCCACAGTATAACTCACAGAGGCAAGAACTTCTTTATTCAAAGTAACTACATTTAGTACACTGATGTATTCAGGTGCTAAGTTGGACATTTTAAAATTTTTTGTCATCTTGATTTTATTCTACAGAATCTATTACAATTGTGTCATGATAAACAGAGAACCAGAGGCAGTGCAGTATATAACCTGTTAGCCAATAAACCAAAATGCTGAGAAGACTCAAGGAATCAAAGATGGGAGATAGCAGCTTGCACTTGCAATGACTCTACTATCTACTACGCTGCAGTGATTGACAAGCTGACTACATATATGAATACCAAATTGAAAATTGATTATCTGTAAATCTCCGAAATATACTGCTCCTCAATTATACAAATATGCATCAAAGCCAATATCTGGGCTCCATAATGTGAATGTGATTTAGGCCTACATCTCTTGGAACATTGAGCATCATTTCCCAGCGATGATTCTATCTCCAACCGATATTACTTCTAATCAATTTTACTATCTTTGATCTTTGAAGATCCACATGCCAAAAACCTATCCCCATATCCATCAGAAACAACCACACCTAAATAAACAGGAATTCCTTTCTGTCTAATCACTCTCTATCACTGCAAATCTCACCTGCCTATTTGCTCAGCCCAGTGATTTGGAGTCAAAAGGAGTCCTTCAAATTGTCACATGACACGAAAAGGAATCCTAATGGCAATACAGTTTGGCAGTGGTTTCTGGGTCTGTAAATTCTTTAAAAACCTAAGGAATTCAAATACGGAACATAGTTTATTTCAAATATTCAAGAACAGATTGTAGTTATGTTCTGGTGTGGAGAACGTCTCAGTTTTGTAAATATTGAATATTGTATTGGACTTTCCATTGTGGACAACGGCAAGGCAGGTTCTTGAAAGTGTTTGGTATGAACTGTCGAAGGATTAATTCAAATTAATATTTGTTTTATTTTAAACACCCTGCATTGCTAATCAAAGACCAGATTTACCCTTAAATCCCATCACTGTGACTGCAGCTCCCTTCTTTATTTGAAAAAAAAAAAGGTATCGACGATGTCTTGATTACATGACTCATTCCGTACCAATGTTTCTGTTTTTCAAAGTGTGTGCAAGTAACACTTTGACAAAAGCTGGTGTTTAGATGACGTAGTGCTCTGAGGCTGAAAAAAACTCCAATACGAATTGATGACTGGTTGATCTTGTTACAATAACAGGCAAAATTTGTGATATATTCTCGAAATTTGTCATCATCTTCTTTCAAATACAAACAGTATGAACTTCAAAAAAGAAAGAAGCTTACATACTAATACCCTGAAAAACATATGGAATTAAATAAGCTTTCCTTTCCCAGGGCTTCAGTTGATATTGAGTCTTTTAGAAATGAGTATGTATTAGATATAGATTTATTAAGATTAAATTTTGCCAAAGAAGATATGAACGTGGTATGGGGGAGGTGCATGTATAGTTTTTCACTCTCAGAGCAAAAGTTTAACTCCCAGAGTAAAACTTGATGCTCCCAGGTCATTCTATGCTCCCCGAAAGTTTTGAACAGTAAAAAATTTTTCTTGGGGTATAGAATTGATCTGTGAGTGAAATATTTGCTCTGGGAGCATAAACGTGCGCTTTGGGAGCATCAAGTGTTACTCGTGGAGCAAAGTTTTCACTCTGAGATTAAAAAACTATACTCTGGGAGTTAACTCATGCTTTCTGATATTTGCTCTTGCTGACATACTCTTGCGAAATTCTTGTCTGTGTGAATGGGCTTAAGCCACTTTTTAACAAAAATATATAAATAACAATCTCGTTGTCATCCAACAAGACTCAAACCAGAGGGGTTTTTGCACCAAACAGCTTTTGTTGTTTATATAATTATATAATTATAAGTCATGGGTGCAAAACACCCTATGACTGAAATGGATCAGCATAATCTTTAATTAACATTCACTTTTTTTGGGGGGGGGGGGAATGATTGTTCTTAGCGATGATCACTGGCCAAAATTTTCTTTCCCTTTTAAAGTGTATTGACATCTTGTTTTGCATCAGGATACTCTGTTGATCAAAGAAATATCTTGAAGAGAATATCCCTTCGAAAATCTGGAAATCTCATCCAACTGTCTAGTTATAACAACTTCCTCAATGAAACTTGATTGAAGGTAAAAGGTTTACACATGAGAGGTTTGACAGAATATTCTGACAACACAGAAGGGAAGGATGGAAGGGGAATGGGAAGGGATGGGGAGGATAGGATATAATAATCGCACAGGGGTGTGGGGCGGAAGACGGGACATGCAATAAGATGAGAGGAAGGGAGAGGGGAGAAGAGGCAAGGGAGGAAAGAAGAGGAGAAACAGAGACATCATGGAATGCAGAAAAAAATGTTTGATTGATTGTGCTAGATAAGGCAAATGGACCATCACAATAAAAATACTGCAGGACACTCTAGTGTTATTACTGCTCTACATAGCCGAGCCATATGTTGATCAATGATGTTCTAAAAATAGGGCTGTCAAGAAAATTAGGAGGAACTTGCTTAATAGCTACTCCATACCATATCAGTGGAAGGCAGTAATTATACTTAGTGCTGAGAACTCTCCCCCCCTGTTATATTCCAGCAATAATTGCCGTAAAATTCCAAAGGAATATGAATATAATCTGTGTCTAATAAATTTTTAATTCCTTCAAATTCAAGTTGAGACATTATAAAAGTTTACAAACTAAGAAAATGAAGAGGCTAAGAAGTTGTTTACTTGTGAAAAAGCAAACTTGATCTGCCACTCTAAAGCAGTCATGTGTGTTTCCTATCCAAAATATTAAAAGTTCCAAACATTTGCCTCACAAGCAAGTAATTGAAATTAAAGGAGACTGATTACTAAAAAAAAAATTCAAAGTAATGTGACTTATATCATACTTTTTTTAAATGTTTCATGGAAATCTCTTAATGACAAGACTATTTTGTACGTTCTTGCACCTTTGTCAAAGTTTCGCATAACCATGATTGTTGTGTTCATGTATCATCTTGTGTCATCAATGTGAAAACACAAGTAGACCTCAAAGCAGGCTTCTGTTTTTTCTTCACTTACCTTTGCACCTTATATAAGTTGGTTTTACTTCTACAGGGAGAACATAATGTGTGAATGACAAATCAAAGAATCTGCTGTGAGAAACGGATCATCAGAAAAATCTGTAAATTTATACTCATTTTTAAAAGCAGCTGCTGCATAGAAAATGAGAAATACGTTAATTAGTGTAGAATCAACTTACTCACACTACTTTAATAAACCCTTTCAGTTACTGACTAAGAGTTATTTTGCCTATTAAATTTTCTGGATGATACTTTTCTGCTTTCTGTTGGCCTGCACACATTGTGAAATTAGTTGTGCTGCTTTGCTCTTTCTGTGCTAGCCAATGGAACCATTGACACACACAGTGCTGGCTTGCTCGCGGTTTTATTTACGGGGACTACATGTTGGACTTTTCCTGGGTGCACTGCGCTGTGGCCCATTAATGTAAAAAGCAACCCTGACTACCGTTTAAGATGAATTGTCAGAAAGAAATAGCTTGAATGACATGTTAAACTGGAAGTAACAAAGCCTTGGCTGGAAACAAATTATATCTATACAGCACATAGTCAAAATTTCTGGCAAGTTAATTAATTGCTACATAGAGTTTCTGCTTCGTCTGTCTGGTTCATGAACGGTAGTGAACCAGTCAAGTAGTGTTATATTTTAATATGACGAGTGACCATTAAAATTTGAATTGCATGCTCAATTGAAGCTAGTGCAAAAAGGGGAATCCTCTATTTATAAAAACCTGTGGTTATCTTATTGTAGGAACAGGGTTGATGAATGTCACTCAGTGTATACATCAAGAGTTGTGCTTTGGAGCAACATGGAATGCCATTGAAATGAATATTCAATGACGAAAAACACTTTCCGATGAATAGCCTTTTTGGCTGTTATTAATGTTCACACTTCTGGGCTCCTAATGAGATTATGGCATGGCAGGTTGTAAATTTGAAAAGAAATAGTACCAGGGGTGAGATTAGACTGGACAAAAAAGGAGCTGAAAGCATGCAGTGAAATCAGCACATTGAATGAAAGCATCAAATTTGTGGTAAGGCGTGCAAGCTTTTAAAAAATGAGATATTGTTTGTGGGTATTGCCGTCAAGTTTCAATTGTCATGTGTTTACAGAAATTTAATATGTAGTTGCAGCCGTTCACCTTGTCATTAAAGCGGTATAAAGATGTTTAAAAGGTTGTGTCATTCCATCAGGATTGTGTAATGTCATTCTTCTTACTCCCAGTTTCACTGATGTCTTAAAAGAATTGCTCTTGCGACAATATTTGGAAAAGCTGAACTTCAAATTTAAATTTCCTTTAAGGAAAGATTTTGGATAAGGCTTGCTTTATAAAAAAAAAATGAAGAAAATACATTGTTCAGTGAGACAATAATTACTACTACCAATTTCTGTATTTTGACGTTTGATAGATATCTAAGGGACAATTAATTCTCTGTGGTGATCAAAGACTTCTACATACTTTTTTTTTTCAGACTGATGGATATTCAGAATTGCAAACAAAGCGAAGATGCATACCACCTCCATCATATGGTTATAATTTACCAAATAAAAGTATCAACAAGACCACAATTTGTATTCTTTGAATCTTGGCTGTTTTGAAAATGAGTTTGTCCTAAGTAATCATGTATTTGCTGTAAAATAATTAATCTAAGATACAGGTGCTTTAGAGTCTTCCCTTCAATTAAAAAAGCCGATATTAGAGCACAAAATAGGTTAAACTTACTCCTAACTGAATGACAAAAAAAACCTGAAGTAATATCAATACCATAGGCCAGTAAAAATACCTGAAACAAGACAAAATTCTGTAAAAATTCAAAAATTTCTCACACAAATTTGAGAGAAAAACGTTTTTTTTTACCCTATCTAGAGAGCCATGAAAAACACACTTTCGTTGTTCACATCATGCTGATACTTCTGTCATAGATAAAGGACATATTGGGCTACAAATTGATACCAAATATACCAGTAGACAAACCTTCAATAAGCCTCTGGAGCCCCACAAAAAGTGTTCGACTCAAGGTTACCTTATATAAGTGTCCGACTCAAAGAACATTACCCTAAGGCACAAGTCATCCTAGCAAATTGTTTTCTTCAGATGTTGATATCTATAATTTCATATAAAGTTTTTAGGGAGAACAAAAAACTTATGAATGCTCGATTACTATTGCCCCAAACATATTTTCCGACAGATAGTTATAATGTTTAACCTCATTGATTTTAACATATATCACACAGAACTATCTTACGTTCAATTATACAATAACATTTTTTTGGAGGGCATTATGGGGTATTAATCAGTTATGGCCAGAGGGCAGAAATCATTAACTTAATGCACGAGCCGCTAGGCGAGGGCATTAAATGATTTCTGCCCGAGGGCCATAACTGATTAATACCCCATAATGACCGACAAGTAAAATGTTATTATCATTATTATATACTTTTTAAAAATTGATTTTCAACTTCCCAAATTCTTATGAAGTACACTGCCATGGTTTTTCTTCCCCAAACCCCCGCAGATTTAGTTAAACTGGCGTTATCATGTAGTGATTAAATAAAATCATGAAAAACGAAGCTGTGGTGGATAAATCTAGCCTAAAACTTACATTTTTAGTCCGTTTTGTCACTTTTCGCGCTGCGTTTTTCGATCTGACGCTGTTATTTTTGCAGGTAGAGCAAATCTATGGCTTTTTCTGTATCTGCGCCTCACTGCAGTGTTTGTAGGCTTTTGAATTTTGCAAATCGGACTGTTTTTCACTGATTTCTAGCCAAATCTGACATTGTCTGACAGAATTTTTTATTCCTCATGTCAACAACGTCACCATGACATCACGTCTGGTGACGTCACGATGCTTATAATACACAGAGGGCACCACTTGCCCATGTGTTAATCACATTATGGCCCCCATGTGTTAACGACATTATGGCCCTCCATGAATTATGCCATATGAAGGCCCTGAAAAAAACAGTTAACGGCCTATTTAATGCATGGTCAAGTATATAATAATGTTACTTAATGCACCACATCACTGACGTCTGATAACATTCCATTACTGCTTTGTAGCGAACAGGGATCTCCAATGCTTCGGCATCTAAACCTGCCTGGAACCATCTGACAATATCTCATCTCTGATAGCTGGCACTTGTTATGCTTCATCTGCAGATATTGCTGTGTAGTAAGGCGCTGCCATCGTAAGTGCTTCATCAGGCTGTCCACATCCTGGAGTGTCATGAAGTGTCCAATGGAACGTATTTAATGAAGGCTAAGTAGGGCTCTGTACAGTTCATCCCTGCCTCAGGCAACCATAAAAGTAAATTTATAAAGTAACAATTATTTAGACACATTAGTACAGATAACTGAGGCTCGCAAAATGCAGTTATTCTTTCAAATAAAATGTGAAATGCAGTGGTCAATGGTCCCTGACATAATACCATCCCAAAACTGTGTAGGCATCGTTTGGTCTCTTGTGGGTCTTTAGATTCCTATTTGGACCTTCAATAATACTACCTAATACAGGGGAGGGCAACCACATTTCAGCATGTTGGTATCTGACAAGTAATCTTACATAACATATTAAGTCCATATGACTTTCAATCACCATATTTTTATCCCCTCAAATGGGGAAGAAACAATGCATAGCTCCATTTGTTATAATTGTTCTTCTGACAAGTAAACTTGGGATATCCAATTCACAAAATTTGCATGTATCTTTACCGTTTCTGGTCCCTTGGCTATATATATCAATATGGGAATATCAGGTTGCAATACACAGTGTACACAAAATTTGTGAAGCAAGCTATATCGGTTAGGACTGAAACGGAGGGAGTTTTTACCACCTGGACTACATAAGATACTCAGCCTTGCGTGTTGAAGTAAAGATCACTGATAGCTTAGAGGAGCTCAATCAATAGTACTTATATAGCGGGGCAGATTTGTCATGAATAGGGGAGTAATATTTCATTTATACATAGAAGCATGAAACTTGGCACATCATTTAAAAACATCTTAAAGAATAAATTTAGATAGGGAGCCACTTAAGATTTGACCTGGTTGACCCATGGCAGCCATTTTCCAAAATGGCAGCTAATTCTCTCATTTTCCTGCTTTCTGTGAAGTGCATACAGTGTGACCATATGAAAACAGTGGTCATTATTTCTTCTAAAGATCTAAAAAACACTATCAATTGATTCCTGGGTTGAACTAAGGAATTTTAGGGTGGTCAGGGTCCATTTTGTTATAACTGTTGAAGAAAATGCAGCATTTTCGCGGTTTTCCATAATTCTATGGAATATCAATAAACATTTAAATAGACCACATATTTGAATTTCTTGTAAGAAGAGCTTTCAAATGAATGGTAGCATCACTAGTTTCCGTGAATTCTTTGTCAAAATGAACATCAGAACCTCTTCAAAAAACTTAAAATTTTCATTTTTTCCATTTCCACTCCAAATTTACGAAACCCATTAATGCGGGTACTCATTTGAAAGCACTTTTTGTAAGGAATTCAAATATGCAACTTATTTTTATATTCTATTAAAATTGGCGAAACCACGCTTAACCGCGAAAATACAGTATTTGAGTTAATAATTCTACAAAAATGGATTCTAGAAAGCCTGAAAATAGTTGAGGCTACTAAAAATGTTGTAGTAATGTTCTAAATACCTAGAGAAGGAATAAAAAACACTATTTGCATGCATTCTATTCATAGGAACTACACAGAAAGCAGCAAAATGGAAGAATCGGCGGCCATTTTGGAAAATGGCTGCCAGTAGCCATCTATGCTAAATCTGAGGTGGCTCCCTATCCAATTATATTTGTAGAGATGTTTTTTAAGGATGCGCCAAGTTTCATGCTTCTATGTATAAATGCACTATTTTTTACATACCTGCCCCGCTAATACACAGCTGCGGGGTTTCGTGAGAGTGTCCTTGTATGTGATATGTAAGAGGAAGATTATACAATTGAAAATTGAGGTCTCTTATAATGTACATGCTGTAGTCCACACTCAACGCAACACATTGCCTTCCTACTGAAAAAGCTGCAGTAAGTTCAAATTTAAACCAGTTTGCTACACTGTGTGCACCAATGTGTGACTTTTAAACAGTTGTGCATACTGCATAGCTTTTAAATGTTTGAAAGAATCAGTGCTTGGTGTCCACAAATCTGATCTGAATGTGTGATCTCCTATACAGCTCTCTGTGCCACAATTTTGAGCTGGTCAGTCATTTTGCTTTGAAGTCATTCCATGGCCAATTAGGAAATAGTAGATCAATTTACCTTTATCTGAGAGGCAATAAGAAAAACGAAATGACCCACTTCATACAAAGCTGCTAATACTGTATTATTTTCCGAGAGAGACTTAGTAACCATTAAATTTATTTTATTTGAATATTAACCTAATTTATGCACTGAATTTATGCACAACATAAAGTATTCACTCTACATCATTAATAAATCTTTTTTTGTACCGAGAAATGTTGACAAATTGGTTCGTGGAGAATACAAATAATAATGGTTTGTATACTTTCTTTGTCACAAGATAGTTGTTGCTTGGTTTGCATCATCAATATTTAGAGCTACATTTCCTATGCCATGAAAAGCAGATGAAGCCAGCTTAGAAGTTGTGTAATGGCTACCTCAGTTTCTAACAAGCTGCAGGCTATGATGTATTGCGGAAAGATGAGGGGCTGAGCAAACCTTCCGCTTGCAAGGTCCCATATTCCTTTTTTGACTTTGACCTCCGACAGACGGTGAAATGTGGGGAGACAAGCAGGTGGACCTGTCGACTCACAAAGTCAGACAGAGCTCTCAAAGAGCATGTACGGGTCAACAGAGCCAAGTACACTGGTGGTCATTTCATGCTGGATAATAACACCCTCCCCCTCTCGCAAAGGGTGGGCACGTACAAGGGCATACAAGGTTGTGTTAGTGGCAAAGTTTCACGCCGGATAAAAGCAGCAAACAAAGGAAGTGATGAGTTTGCAATTTCACCATGTAATTAGTCCAAAAATGATTCTTGAATTTAAGTATATTTAAGAAATATATAAGTTGTTTACACATAGTAATGACTATAATAATTGTTTGCTCAACTATTAAACTTGGTATGCATTATTGAAGTTTGGAATGCACTTCTAAAATCTTAACTTGAGTAATTATTATTATTATTATTATTATTATTCTGATTTATAAAGCGCAAATATCACATACAAGAAAATGTTTCAGCTGCGCTGTACAATGAATGTAAACAATTAAAATAAGGGAATAATATTAATATTAAGAAATTAAAAACAGTAAAATGTAATAATTATTTTAGTTGATAGCACTGTTTAAAAAAGAAAGTCTTAAGGCGAGATTTAAAACCATCCAGAGTTGGAAAATGTCTGAGATCGCTGGGAAGAGCATTCCATAAAGTAGGAGCTGCCACACTGAAAGTCTTAGCACCGTAGGTCATGGATCTTGCCTGGGGAATGACTAGAAGGTTTTGGCTGCCTGACCGAAGAGACTTGGATGGCACATAGGGCACAATCAAATCCTGGATATATTCTGGACACATATGATGAAGAGCTTTAAATGTGAGGAGACAAATGAATCATTGATATACTGACTTTGTATTTGCTACTAGATATGCGCGGTCGCAAAATGTAATTACATTAATTTTATATCCATGACTGATGCCTTTATTAATGGTTTTCCATTGTAGTATTCACAGTAAATTGATTTCTTTCTGAAATTTCTTACTTATTTCATGTGTGTGGCACTTCTACTCAATGCCACAGTCAAAGCTTAAGTGATTTTGAAATCATTCTCAGATAGCAGGATTATTGAGCTATATCAATAGCGTGGATTAAAGCATGGATTTTTTATCTTTACATGCAGACCGAAAACTCATGTTACTGGAGTAGGACTTGCTCAAAATCCATAAAAAGTCCATGGGTATTTTATTACAGTTTTATGATCTCAATAGCTTCACTCATTCTATTTCATTAAACAGTTTCTCAAATATTATATTTAGTAGGGGGGCTTAGTCAGAAAATCGTTCACTTTATTACAATTTTATGAGGTTTTGGTTGTTGGTAGACATGACCAAGACCTTTCAAAATCCACCGACTGCCAAGCTGATTTCGCCCCCTGGTGGCCGTATTTGGCAAATCCAATATGGCCGCAATCGGATTTTGCCGATTTTGTAACTTTTCAACCGGGCATCATAAATACTTGTGTGATACCTCTAGTTTGGGGTTTTCTTGACTGAGGAATTTATTTCTGGAATTGGTTTGGTGATTTGAGTAATTCTGATGGCCATATTGCACAAATTCAAGATGGCCGCACTAATATTTGGCAGACTGACACAACTTTTTAACTAAGCGTCGCATATTCACATATGATACCTCTATTTTGGGGTTTTAATGAGCAAGGAATTCATTTTTTGCATTCTTTCTTTGATTGGAGCGCCCCTAGTGGCCCTATGAGATTCTAACAATGTGTTTTTGAGTCAATGGAAATGAGCAAATGTATTCTGTAGCACTGGACAAAGTATCGTAGACCTCAAGAAGTGCATTAAGATTTTTGAATTGAGAACCTTTTTTATGTATTTTTATCTTGGAATATATTTATTATTTAATTTGCATTGCTAAATAAATTAATTTATGGGGAATATAGGTGGAACTTTTACTTTTTTAGCTATCTGGCATCTTTCCAGACAAAGAACAGCTTCTTGGGACTTTTCACAATTGAGGGACCATGCAACATTTGTCAATGAACATTAGATATATTCCTTTTAGCGTAAAACCTTATCCGCTTTAACAACCAGATATATCCTTTGCCGACTCTCACAGGAGCTATAAGTGCTGCTTGGATTTCAACTAGGGGTGTACCGATCAAGCATTTAGCCGAATCGAACCGGACACCAATCAAGGCCTTGTGATTCGGCCGAACTCGAACCCGAACCGAACCGTCTACTTAACTGGGCAACAGGTGGCACTCAACTGACAGTCAGTGAGCAGCCAGGTGGCTCCCTATACCAGCTCCTACTTATTAGCCTAATTGGACCTTACGCAATCAGCTCGCAAGCTCTGGTTGATAGGCCATGACTCAAAAGATATGCTTTGGGCCTGACATTAAAAATATTGATATAATATTAATATATGAACGAAAGTTATCATAGACCAGCTATATTCAAGCAAAAATAAAAATATTACATCATTGCACAGCTTAAAAATCAAGAAGATACACGCAGTATAAGTGGAAATGAGCAAGCTTAGCTTCTCAGAAATTTTCAACCTTCAAACTGATAAATGAAGTAATAAATATACCATCAAATAAGATACAGTGGTACATATGTGGGAGGGCCGTCCACTTGCAATTTTATCTTGCACCAATAAAAAAAATGACGAAATACTTGCATACCCTTCTGGAAAACAAAATTTAATGCAATCCATGCATTCTAGCACCCTTCCCTAACTTTGAGGTGAAAGTCCAGAGTGATTACTTGAACTAAGATATGCTATCTCCTATATAGCATTGATGCATTGTAGCACCTTGCTCCCAGAATTGCAACAGTGGCTTTTATTATTTCACTGATGTAGGCCCACAGACTACACGCTGTATTCCAAAATGCTAGGATTTGTGGTAGCAAGTTATTGTAAAAGCAAGTGCTCCGTGGACAAGATTAGGGCAAGATACTTCACTGATATATAACAAAAAAAGCTTGATTTCCCTGAAAAGGGGGGAGAAACTAAAGCAACCCAACCTTAATTCTACCCGTTAAAAGATCAAAAAGTGTCCACAAAGCAGGTGCGTTTTATCTGACTCACATGGTGACTTTCTTGTTCCATCACAGAAACATTCAAACAAGATAAATGTTTATCAACAAATTAATGAAAAATTTAATCATGATAAGGAGGAACATGATTCAGATGTTTTCAGTGTATTTTGAATGGCCATCACATACAACATTAGCACTGTAGCATTATGCTTGACATTGGGGCTGAACACAGAAGTTCAACAAGCAATTTTGAAATACCCCTTATGCACCAACTAGCTAATGTGAGTTGCACGAAAACTGTCATCATATCAGTTGGCTGTCTATCTGATTTGTGCATTGGAATAATGCATGTTATTCATTTGCCAACTGACAGAAAAAATCAATGAAATTACTATTCTGCTTTTGCATTATCCAAGAAATCATTGTCATCAAAGAGTCAGCCAAACTGTCATTTTCTGAGATCGAGATACTTCAGAGTTTGGGACACTTAGCAGCTCAAACACTAAAGTGACAGATTTGTTACCATGTCTGAATGTCTTGCTTACAAACGAAATGTGGGCCCTTACACATCAGCATTAAGTGATTAATTTGATTTGATTTGATTTTAATTTCTTGGTCATGATACAGCTCAGGGCAGCTGCAGTGTAGGGCCCATGGGCAGAGGATACAGGAACATTGCCCAAGGCTCACATGACGTAGCACCCTCCAGTGTTGGTGATCGCTGTATGATGATGATTGATGAGAAGACTTAGAGTCTGGTAGACACAAACCCTATTAATTCAGGGATGTCCAGTGTCTTTCAGCTGCCCCAGTGCAGAACACTGGATACAACCCGCCTCCATTTAATGTCCCATTGGCTTGGACTTAATTGAGTACCGGGGTGGGATTCGAACCCACGCCCTCTGAGCCAGGGGTTGTGCAAACTAGCACTCTTAACCATTAGGCCACGGAGGATTTAAAGTGTAGGTATCCCTATCAAATGTCAACAATTGCCGATTTCAGAAAAAAGTGGCAAATATGTGCATTACTTGAAATCTGGTGTTAGCAGCTTTGCTGAAAAAAAAAATTGCTGTATTATTGGAACGCACCATTTTAAACAATTGACCAAATGCTGTTAAAGCGACTCCTCATAATGACCTGTCAATGAGATCTGAACTCCTTCAAATGGTCAATGAGCCTCACAGAATTCAGGACCTTCTGCCTCAGTAACTGCTTTTGCATTGGCACCATAAGAGGCATAACTATTTGGACAAACCTCAATCAGCTCTTCAGAATTTCGTATTGCTCCATTAATAGGCTTAGTCCAAAGCTACAATGGTGATACACAATGTTTGCAAATTTTAAGTTCCTGCAATGCTTACTTCAGAAGTGGCAAGACATCGAAGACAACTTTTTGCAAATTTTTGTGTCTCATGCATGTCTACTTTTTATTTTCTGCAATTCATGCTAATGATTAGAAACCATTAGGCCACACATAATTGATTCTTATGGATTGTTTGAGTGAACTTGTACTTGAACATAATATCGTAAAATAACACTGACTGAGAGTTTTGTCTTGTCAAGCAGGTTCCCCCGTCTTTTCAGGAGCACCCATGTAAACACAGGGTCATTTTTGTGGCAATTGGTCAAAGAATGAAACTCAACTGATAAGTTATGCAACCCTTGGCAATACTCCTTGAGCACTTGGTTCATGTCATTGTCTTCAAGATTTTTGTCCTTCTTCTGTCGATTATGGATGAAGCAGGTTACAGCTATGTGCAGGGTTGTTTGAGAGAGTGGGAATTGAAGGTGGGACTATTGTATCTTTTTTGGGTGCTTCATCTTTTCTCTCCCTGTTGCCTCTGTGGATTTGCAGTGAATTGGAGAGTGTTAACAGTATTCCAGATGACTGCTTCTGTCTTTAATGCCAGCCAGCAATGTTGTTTGATTTGTTCTGAACCTTCAAGATGCTGGACGAATCAAGCAATCATCTTGAAATATTCCTTCTTAAGATCTTGCTTGTTGAGAAATTGTCTCCTGTTTACATGTAAGAGCAGAGTATTTATCTTCATTGTTCAAGAGATTTGTCAAGAGCATTGTGAACATACAATCTTTGAGAGTACTTAGATATATTAATTCCACTAGTTCATTTGAGATGGTCTTAAATTTTTCACTTCAATTATTCTAAAGAACAAGGAACACAAATTCTGCAGCCAAATGAAGGTGGTCCTTTCATAGTTCAGGTATGAAACCCACATTTTACAGATAATCTTGACAGTCAGTAGAAATAAATATCACAGGACATTAATTATGTTAATGGTGTAAAATGGGGAATTTTCTGCATTAATCTAAGGAATAATAAAAAAGAAATTTGGGAGGTGTTTGCTGATACTGCTAGAATACATATAATTCTAAAAATGTGCAACATGTGTTCATAGTTAAACCAAAGAGAAGCAGACCAACAAGTCATGAAAATTTATTATCAATCAGCAATAATTAAGTGAGTGAGCGGTTTCTGATTGCTTGAAACTGAACTCAATTATATTAGCAATTTTATTCCTGCTCAGGCTATGAAAGTGACAATCAAGACTTCATCTCAGCATAAACATTTTGTTATAAAACAATATTAAGGGAATCATTGAATGAATATGAGGCAACTTTTGGTGACTTTTAAGCATGTTGTAGGAGGTTCTACCTTTCATATGAGCTTTTTCTGATTTGAGTTATCAGACATTGTTTCTTCAAGCGTAATTAAGCAAAATGACTTAACACTCAGTGGTATGATTTGCACTGACTTAAACATGTCATTGAAATCCCATATGAGCAGCAGGGGATAGTCCAATCAAAGAGAGAATGCAGAAAATGAATTCCTCATCCATTGAAACCCCAAAATAGAGGTATCATATGAGAATATGCGACGCTTAGTCAAAAAGTTATGTCAGTCCGCCAATCATTAGCACGGCCATCTTGAATTTGTGCAATATGGCCACCAGGATTGCTCAAATCACTAAATAAATGCCAAAAATGAATTCCTCAGTCAAGAAAACCCCAAACTAGAGGTATCACACAAGTATTTACGATGCCCGGTTGAAAAGTTACAAAATAGACAAAATCCTATGGCGGCCATATTGGATTTGCCAAATATGGCCACCAGGGGGCGAAATCAGCTTGGCAGTCGGTGGATTTTGAAAGGTCTTGGTCATGTTTACCCTCAACCAAAACCTCATAAAATTGTAATAAAGTGAACGATTCCACCAAATATTGAGGCTAAGCCCCCCTACTAATTGGCATTTTTATAGATACTTGATTGAATAGCTTCTATAAAATTGCAGTAAATTTGCACTGAATGAGCAATAAACTGAAGTGGTGAAATCCGTTTCTCCTTATCAGATTTGCAAATATTGGGCAAATGAAGACATGATGCTGGCTCCTGGTGACACATTTTATGATCTTTGTGACACAGCCTCAACATAGCCGAATAATGTGCTGTAGCAGCGTTAAACGACAAAAAACATAACAAAAAAAAAATTGCGATCTTCTTTATTAGCTCACCTCAATTGCATGAGAAACTTTAATCTTATATTGTAGAAGATTAGGTCATGCTACATTCAATGTTACCGGTATGGTTACAAAATTATGTAACTGGTGTCCATATACAAATTGTACATTATATCTCTATGTGATGTAAATGAAATATATTCACCTGCTGCAAGTCTGCTAAGATCAAGGACGGACAAGCAAATTGACAAAAACTTGATGTGGTGAAGTTCAGAAAGTACAAATCCTTAAAGACCTCTACATGATGCATTCACCATTGGAAAATTCAGGATGTAACATCCAGATTATTGGTTATTGCTTAAAAATTACTATTCAAAAAGCATACTTAAAGGAGCATAAAAGGGTCTAAGTCTGGTTTATTTTAACTAATTCATTACTCAATGGGCAAAGATAATCATGTTGGTTTTGAGGGGAATTCCAATACAATGGAGTATTGGTGATCTACGTGATTGTGTCTGCTATAGGCCAATGTATTAAAAGAGACAATCATATACCAGTTTTCTTCCAAGTACAAAGAAGCAAAAACAATTTTTCTGTCTGTAATGTTGTCCAAAAGTTCTAAAGACTCATACTTCTGCTGCTATTGTGTGCAGAGATGGTGATAATGGCATAAATGAAGTGTTTTCCCAGAGGTGGTGGCTGTTTAAAGGGTGTGTGTTTGGGAAAGAGGCAGCAGAGTAAACCAATAGTAATTGTTGGCAAATAGTGGGAAAATAGCTATCATGGATCATGGGTAGACAGAGGCAGAAAGCAGACAGAGAGGTATTTTGAGAATGGGGCAAGAATTTACAAGCGAATTGCTCAGTAATATGTGTGGCTATGTTAAATTGATCAAGACCGAAAATTCCAAATTGTCTGTGATAGCAGACAAAATTAATTATGTTCAATGGATTAAATAAAGCTGTATTGCAAAAATAACTGGCTGAGTGATTTCATTACTTGGAATTTTGAAAGATATAACTGTATTCTTTGTCACCTATCCTATTATATTGGCTGCAGAAGAGTTTATTGAATGGTTAAAAGCTATATTGGAAGGGCTGAAATTATATTGAGATCAGTACGTCAATAAAAAGTTTTAAATCTGACTTTTCCTTATTTAAAGTGGATAACATAACAGATACCAGATGGAAAGTTATTCAATATGGAGTATATTTGTCACTTCATTATCCAATGTTTCTACAATATTGTTATTTTTATGAGAGGTCTCATCTTACAGACCTAGGCTATGCAGTGTTCTGATATACATTTGCAATACCAGAATCAATTTCTCAATTTCAACTTCAGGGAGCCCCTTGGTTCATTTCAGCTGTGACATTTTCTGTGTTGTTTGTGTCCACTTTACTCCCTTGGCAGCGCTTGATCAGAACCAGGCAACAGCAGTCCAGAGATAACCATCTTGAGATTTATTGAGGACTAGTGATATGTATTCGCCTGCAGCAAACAAGAAAGCTTCTTGAAACTGCTGCATTGCTCATTTATTGCACATAAGACCTTTCTATCCTCGTTTGAGAGTAAATGATCCGATTGATATTAAAGTTACATCATCCTGATCTCAAACTCACACTATTATCATGTCATGTCAGACACTCAGTTGCATACCAGATTAAATTGCTCGGATTCAATGTCAAAGAGGTCTAGTTGAGGTTCTTACTAGCGGTGACATTTTTCAAGCTGTTCATGTCCAAACATTTTCGATTTACATGCACCGTAGAGGTGACTGGAGACCTTTCACACAAACTAGGTTTAGATAAAGGCTTTAGACTATTCCATTCAAAGGAATTGATAAATGTTAGCTAAACAAAGACTTTCTATATGGGAAAAAGATAATAGTTCACTGTAAAATTTGAAATTCTGGGTCAGCTCAAATGATTGAGTGAGATGGTTGCACAATTTGTTTGAGCTAACATGGCTTGATATTTTGAGTTATGATAATCTTTTCGTTGTTATAACTTCAAACAACAAGCTATGATAGCTCAAAGGAATTGTGCAACCGTCTCACTCAATCATTTAAGCTGACTCAAAATTCAGATTTTACAGTGTTGTGGTAAGTGTACGAGGAATTGTTTCTTGCCTGATATCAGTCATGGCCAATCATAATCATGCATCAGAGCTGTAAAATGTTGTTTCCAGTTGCAGGCCAGCAAAAGAATCCCAACAGAACATTATCTTGCTTCTCATATTTGTATTTTGAATTTAAGTTTTCCTGAAGGTGTAGCTCTAGTGAATGGTTTTTCTGAGAATGTTGTCTATGTTCATGGCTTGCGTAGCTAGCTTAGCAAGTTTTTAAATATTGCTGTAATTGCTGATATATTATAGGACAAGGTTCAAGCTCTGAGTCACAAATTTGTGACATTTGACTGAAAAAAAAAATCCTGAAGGCTCATTTTTCATTTTTTTAACAAGGTCTTGAACTTACCTTCTGGCAAAAATTGTCTACTTTCCTATAAAGGCATCAGAAATGACGAGATCTCATCCCTTTGTCATGTTATGGGCAAAAATGCAAATTTTAGGCTGACAAAATCTTTCACAGTGTCACATGTAAGGGCTATAACTTGGAAAGTATCATTTCTATATAATTTATTTCACCTTGATATAATTCCCTATATTGTTTGCTTCTAATTACATGTAAATTTGAGATATTTTAGCTAAACGTATACTCACACTAGCAGGATATTCTACTAAACATCAGGTGACAATTTTTTTGAGAATTTTGCAGATTGAAGTAAAGCTGCTTACTTTCACAGGACACCGTGTTGTAATTTTTTTAAATAGAAATTTTCATGATACACCAATATCTTCCAAATTTAATATAGAGCACTATAATACCAAGAATTTGGTCGCTGCAAATATTCATTGAGCCTCAATAATGCATTTTCTAACTTATGTCTGCTAAATTTTGAAAAGCTGAAGAAAATAAATGGCGTCGCAAAAACTCAGCCTCTTGCAATTTTTATTGGAAAGTCACCAAAATCCAACTTGATATGTCCGTATATATTGGCCACAACGAGTTTATGTTTAAAAAGTTAAATATGAAGCCAGTGGATTGCTTGAGTTTTTTTTTGGGACCTAATTCTAAATGATTTAGGAATCTATGGCTCAGTTGGTAATGCAAGGGCAATATAACATATGCATGATTGACCTAAAAATATGTTTGTAAGTCTCGACAATTACTTTTGACACTGGCTGGTCATTATTGCAGTCTTCTCCTACCTCCATTCTATATTTCAGAGTTGCTGTCTTGGACAGCTGTGTCGAAAATCACTTCTTTAATGCAAAATGTATAAAGGCACAGGGCGCCCATCTGAGGCATGTGCCTGGTTGTTACAGGATAAAACATAGAGTCGTTTAGTGCTGTGGTACTGTGTTAGGCTTATTTGTTGACAAAAATTGAGTACTACTGAGATATATGCAGTAAAAGTGAGAGATACTCCAAAAAATGCTAGGTTCCAATTGACAAGTTATAAAAACATTCTTAGAATGAAAATGGTGGGATATTCTCTATTTCCGACTTCAGATTCAGATTCCTGGGGAAATTTTACATAAAAGTTTTTAGATTGAAATTCACAAATATGTGACTCAAATCTTGAAGCTTGTCATAGATGGTAGTCACAATGAAGACTGCAGTCAACTTCAGCAATGCTTCCGTTTTTTATTCTGACTCTTTGTCAATAACTTACAGAAATCATAATATCTGAATATATATCTGAGGCATCAATCATAAAGAAAATATCTTTTCGCCATATATACATGCTGCGAATTCTTACATTTTAGCATTTGATATGTGATGATCAAGTTTCAAAACAGTTTTATTTTGAAGAAGAATTTGAGCGTACTGAAGCTTTTAGTGAATTCACACCTGATCACCACCCTACACACTTTTTCACAGAACTTTGTTCAATTTTAGGCATCAGAAGCTGATGCCTGATTACCCTGACATATATTTCAAAAGCAGTGATGATACATCAAGGATCAGGCATCTGCCAATAGGATTCCTTGTTATGAAACATTCAGAATTCTCTATATATCTGAAAAATAAAGCATGGCTGTGAGATAGATAGATAAAATCATCAAACGTCATAATACGGTCATACACGAAAAAATCATAATGGTCAAGGGTTAAACATATTAAAATTCAAAAGACATAATGAAAATAAGTTTATGCACTCAGTATCCAAATTTAAGTTTGTGTTAAGTCCTGATTCATTCAAGCACAGGCAGCTGCCATTGAGGTAATGAGCAAAGATCTAGTCTATATACACATAGAAGGTGCCTCACTCCTGATATTGGTGATCCTGTCAGAAGCCCTGGATGACCTCTGTGTTTCATCTCATTGGTTTATCTGATCTGGGCCAAGTAATCATACCATCAAAGGTCATGAAAGCATTCAGCCAATGGTGGAGTGTTTTAAAAATTGATCAACCTTGACACAATCCCCAAATTGACAGTTATTGTTTTGGTGTTGTAAGTTTCTGTTGTTGTCAAAATAACTAAGCAACAGTGAAAACACAACTGTGACAAACTGAAACATAGGAAGGCCTTGCAAATTGTTCAGTTCATTTAATAGTCAATCAATTGATCCAATGTCAATCACAGCTTGGTCTCACGACCATGCCCACAGCTCTTCACACCTGCTTAAACTGCCAAATCACAATTGCTGTTATCATGGTTACAGCCATTTCTGATTAATAGACAAGGAAATCACCTCAGGGCCCCCAGGTCAACTGACTGAACTGGAGAATGCAGATGTCACTGAGGGCTTCTGAATTTCTCATGAGCTTCTGTTGCTTGCCAAGCACTTTAAACAGGAATTCTAAGTTGTTGAAGATGTAGTATATATGCAGGTAACACTTCAAAACATTGTCAAATATTGTGATGATCTCATGTCAGGCAGGTTAAATGTTTTCTCTAAATAATAGCCTTACAAGCTGGCCCTGTTGATTTGACCAATTCTCATATAAGATAATCAATCAATCAATCATGTGAGGCATCTTCTATGTGTATATAGACTAGCTCTTAGCTCATTACCTCAATGGCAGCTGCCTGTGATTGAAGTAGAATACCCCACATCCCATAGAATGCATTTAGGGACCGTTCAGAATTTATGACTGGGGGGGGTAGGAGTTTTGGCCAAGGGGCTGCTAACTTTTCACACGTGTTTCAAGGGGGGTATTAATTTTTGACAACACTTCCAAGGGGGGGTAAGAAATTTTAACAAAGAAAAAATGTTAAAAAACACACATAAACTCATTTTATTTGTGCTTTAATATGGGCAAAAGTCCGCGAAATGACACGAATCTGTACGTGTGGTAATGTATAACAATATATATGTGTGTATGGCTTTGTATGTCGAGAGGGGGGATACTAAAAATACGCGTGAAACCTAGGGGTGGGGTACTAAAAATCTGCATGAAACTCAAGGGGCGGTATCAATTTTTGACGGGAAGTTCCAGCTAGACTCCCACCCCCCCAGTCATAAATTCTCAACGGTCCCTTATTGTATAACACTATATGAAACGGTTTTGTTTGGGAAAGTAAGTTATCTATCTATATTCCAGCATTCTGAATTGGTTTTTTCGAAATCTAAAAACAAATTTTCTTCACTAAGCTATCAACTTAGTTTTGCATATTAAACCAAACACTACTGTAAGGCGAAAACGTAGACAACTAAACGTGTTTACCTAGTTCCAAAATAAGCAGGTGTTTGGACAAAGTCATTGTGCCCTTTGACCCCAGAATCTCCTGATGTGTACTTTCTGGGTCGGGGAGTTTGACCCATCTTCCTGGTGACAAAGGTGACCCCTCGTGATCTCATATTATCTAACAGTGTGGTTAAGCCTTTGTGATTATGTATTCAGCGAGTATAACATGCAGAGGGGTAAAGATACATTTTTCGTTGAATGCATCACAAAGACCTATCTTGGCTTGCAACGGATAGATTCAGAAAGTATCTGATCTTCAACTTGTTTCTGCAAAGACAAAATATTGACTGATAACATCCACACCACATTGATTTTATCACTATACTCTTACAATATCAAAGCGCTTGACAGTTCAGATCTACGTAACTGTATCTTCAAGATAAACTTTGTTACAGCAAAGTAACTTTGAAGACTTGTAAAAATAAGGGCAAGTGTGAAATAACTTAATCATGCATATAAATAATCTCTAGTAACAGAAGCGAAGAACTTTGATTGTGACACCGTTTCCGTTTTAATGAATTTCAACATTTAAAAAGTGTATGAGAAACAAATATATTTTTCATCATATATGTTTTATTCACTGTTTAAGCTTCATATGTATGCATTTAATTATTTTGATACTGAAATATACTTGTAGAGTCCCTGATTCTTTGAATTAATTTTGATGACACACCAACAATCCATCTGTGATATGAATGCCTTTGATTTGAATGTGCCTTTGATTTGAATGTGCCTTTGATTTGAATGTGTCTTCTCAAACTGTGCGAAAGCCTCAGGCCAACAATAGACCCCAACGATTGGAATATACCCGATACCCCCGACGAAATGAGGCACATTCAAAGTGCTACAACTGTGGAGAGAGATCCCACAACGTGAATACCTGTCGTCACTCTTCCCCCCTCCAATACTACTTGTGTAATGGCTATGGCCACAAGCAAAAGTCCTGTTTGAAAAACTCTGTACAATAGGAAACTGGCCACGAAGAGACGGCCGATTGTATTATAGTTGTTGATGAACTGTATCATGATACTGTATGTAACTCTGTTAATGACTCGTCTGTTTTAAATGTGTCTCACAGTTGTGAATCTTGTGATGAGTCGATTTTAGAGGATGCCATGTCTCTGACACTTGGAAATTCATCAGGCATCAATAGAAAAAACAATGCCCCGAGTACTTGTAGAAATGGGGATGATCATGTCAGTAGCTCAGGGATATCACTCAATGACTCCTACTGTAATGATGTATTGGATATGCCAAAGGACTGTGATCTGTTATGTGATTCTTTTAACTTTGACACCTATGCTTATAATATTGACATCTCCCATGATAATGGAGCCATAAATGATACAACGGACAATGCCAGTGATCCTCCCATAGAGTCACTTAGAGACATTCGCAAAGACAATCCTGGCAATGTCGTTATTTCTCATGTTAATGTTAATAGTTTGAAGCATAAATTTGACTATTTTCATGATATTTTGTGTGAGGGATTTCTAGACATAATGTGTGTCACCGAAACAAAACTTGACGATACCTACTCGACAAATCTGTTTCACTGCAGTGGATTTAAATGTCACCGCAAAGATCGGACTGCAAGGTCTGGTGGTATCATGGTATTCATTAGAGACGATATTCCCCACTCAAGAATGCAGCAATACGAATTTAATGACTCAAATATGCATATTGAATCTATAGTATTCGAAATTACAATCAAACACCTAAAATTTCATTTGCTTATGGTGTATAAAAATCCTAATGTATCAAATGAATTGTTCACTGAAGTAGTAAGTCAAACAATTGAATCACTTAATGAATATCGATATGAATGAAAAAGAAAATGTATTTGACAAAAATGTTTGTGATGTTCATGCACTTTGTAATATTGTCACAGGTTCAACTTGCTTTAAAAGCATGTCTGGTACTTTACTTGATCCAGTAATTGTCTCGAACAAACAAAAATTCTACAAGGCATTCAATATAACTTGTGGGGCAAGTGACTATCACAATATGGTTGGGTGTGTCACAAGAACGTCTTTCCCAAAGCCAATGCCATTCAGACTGAATTATAGGTCTTATAAAGAGTTTGATCAAAATAAATTCCAAAAGGCGATAGATATCTTGCCAATGTCAGTTTGTAGTGTCTTTGATGACACTGATGATCAGTATTGGGCTTTTTGTCATATGTACAGTGAAGTTTTAAATGACCATGCACCCATGAAAAGCAAGGTGGTGAGAAGAAGTAAAGTACCATACATGACATCTAGCTTGATGAAAGAGATATATCTGAGAAACCGGTTAAAGAACTTATTCTACAAAATAGGTGTAACCACAATTGGGAGGTCTATAGAAAACAAAGAAACAAAGTGACTAATCTCAGACGCTGTGCTATTAAGGAGTATTTCACAAGTAAATGTAATGAGCCCAATGTGTCTCCTAAGGATTTTTGGAACTGTGTGAAGCCATTTTTTTCAAAAAATTGCGATCAGGGATATGGGAGCATAATATTAAAATAAGATGAAAATATAATTTGTGAACAATTGACAGTTTGTAATTTGCTAAATGATTACTTTGTTACAATGGCTGATGATATTGGGGTTGACCAACAAACCAATCAAGGTGATGATCATAACAGTGTACTTACTATCAAAAGCTGTTTAAGAGACAATGATTCACAGTTTGACTTTGCTCATGTTACTGATGATTATGTTAAAAGCAAACTGAAAAACATTAAGTGTAATAAATCAACAGGTTATGATGGTATTCCCCCAAAAACTGTGAAATTTTGTTCAACAGAATTGTCAAAACCATTCACTTCCACTGTCAACAGTTCATTCAGCTCATGCACTTTCCCACATGACATGAAAAAAGCAGAAGTTTGTCCAATTTTCAAAAAGAAATGCTCAATGACATAAGAGAACTATAGGCCAATTAATATAGTAAGCGTCTTTTCAAAAGTCTTTGAAGCTATAATTGCAGAACAAATCGAGCATTATATGCAGAAGTTCCTTAATGATCTACTTGGTGCATACAGGAAAGGGCATGGGTGCAGTCAGGTTTTAACATATGCTGTTGACACATGGAAGAAAGCCCTGGATGGAAACAACCATGTTGCAACATTATTTATGGACCTATCCAGGGCTTTTGATTCAATACCACATGAACTTCTTGTGACAAAACTTAAAGCATACGGCTTCTCTGATGATGCATGTCAGTTTATGAATAGTTATTTAAAAGGAAGACAGCAACGAGTCAAGTTGAATGATATTCAAAGCCACTGGGCAGGAACCACTAAGGGTATCCCTCAGGGCTCATGCCTTGGCCCGTTATTATTTAATGTCTTTATTAATGACATATTTCCTCATATCAAATCTTGTAACATCTTCAATTATGCAGATGACAACAGTCTAAGTGCTGCAAATGAAAAACTTGATGAAGCAGTTGTTCATCTGATCAATGACACAAAAATTGCGATTGAATGGTTTCAAAGTAATTTCATGAAAATTAACCCAGATAAGTTCCGGGTTATGTTTATCTCTCCTCTTGGTAATGATGACATGCCCTCTGAAATCATTATTAATGACACATGCAAGATTAAACCAAGTGATCAAGTTCAGCTGTTGGGTATTACAATTGACAAAAAGCTGAATTTTGATGATCATGTTTACTTGCTGTGCAAGAAAGCATTGAAGCAATTAAAAGTACTATATTGCTTCAAAAACGTGCTTGGCAAGACAGAAAAGGAATTACTCTTTAATGCATTCATCATTTCATGCTTTAATTGTTGTCCTGTTGTGTGGAATTTCTGTGGGAAGTCATCTGTAAAGCTTGTCGAAAGGATACAAGAAAAAGCACTGAGATTTGTAACAAATGATTATAAGAGTAATTATTATGAATTGTTAAAGAGCACAAAAAGGTGTACCCTACATATAGCAAGGTTGCAAGTGCTGGCTATTGAGGTGTTCAAGTGTGTCCATAGAATGAATCCTGAATTTTAGAATAATTTGATAATCAAAAAAGACACTGGCTATGAATTCAGAGATAAGATGAAAGTGGAAGTACCAAAATTCTCTAAAATAAAATACGGGAAAAATACATTTTCATACTATGGACCACACATTTGGAACCAGATACCAGCCAAATACAAAGCTGAAATTAACCTGAATTTATTTAAGAAAATGATATCGACTTGGAATGGTCCCACATGTAAATGTACTAGCTGTGATAGTTAATGACATGCTCATCCCTTTTTATTAATAATAATAATAATATTAAGTACTTATATAGCGCCAATTCCAGTAAACTGCTCATTGGCGCTTGGTTAGATAAGCTGATATCTCCGTAAAATTTTGCAAAAAGATAGGTTTTCAATCGCTTCTTGAAGTTATCCTGTGTCCTTGATTTTCGTACATGTTCAGGTAAGCCATTCCACAGTTTCGGTGATGAATAGGTAAAGGCTCTATCCTCAAACTTGTTTTGATTTTGTGTGGCAGGTACCTCTAACAGCATTTTGCCATTGCTGCGGAGGTTCAGGTCATTTTCAGGTTTTTGTTGAATAAGACATCTGAGGTACTGAGGTGCTTGATTATTCACCGCTTTCCATGTAGTTGTCATAAGTTTGAATTGGATCCTTGCAGGAATTGGAAGCCAGTGTAACTCTTTCCTGTAATGACTAACTTTATCTTGTCTTTTTAGCCCTTCAATCAGTCGTACAGCAGAGTTTTGCGCTACCTGGAGTTTATTTGTCACTTGTTTTGAGGAGCCATAGAGCAATCCATTCCCATAGTCTAAATGAGGAGTGACTAATGCATTGACAGCTGTTTTGATAGACTCCTTGTTCAGTGACTTACGCAGTTTTGAGACGTTTCGAAGGTTAAAATAAGCGTTTTGACACATTTTGTTTACTTGCTTATGCATTGACATGTGTTTATCAAAGAATACACCTAAATTTCTGGCATGATCTGTCGCTTTTATTTCAACATTGTCTACACTGATTGACGACATGTGAAGTTTCTTGAGTTGAAATGGTGAGCCAATGAGAAGTAACTCTGCCGTTTCACCATTGTTACAGAGTTTGTTTTTGTGAAGAAAATTGCGTATTTCTGTGATGCATTTTTCCATTTTCTTTGTTGCATTTTCCTCTTCAAGAAAAGTTGGCTTGAAGGAAAGGATTAGTTGTTCATCATCGGCATACTTTTGATCATCAACAACATTTTCTTCAGCCACCTCACTTATAGGAGCAATGTACGAATTGAATAAGATCGGACCGAGTTTCGATCCTTGAGGGATGCCATATTTTAGTGGCAGTTTGCTTGATTCTGTGTCATTTATGAGTACAGATTGAGATCTATTGGTGATGTATGATTTGAACCAATTTAAAGCAGAGCCATCAATACCATACTTGTCTCTCAACCTTTTCAAAAGGATGTCATGATCAATTGTGTCAAATGCTGCTGATAAGTCTAATAGAACCAGCATTGTTAC
Organism: Platynereis dumerilii; assembly: GCA_026936325.1. Taxonomy (NCBI): domain Eukaryota; kingdom Metazoa; phylum Annelida; class Polychaeta; order Phyllodocida; family Nereididae; genus Platynereis; species Platynereis dumerilii. The sequence continues at coordinate 226,807 of JAPTHN010000296.1, forward strand.
TTCACCACGGCTCATGTTCATCATGACATCATTGTGGATTTTTGTCAATAGAGTTTCTGTACTGAAATGCTGCTTGTATGCCGACTGTTTTTCATCAAGCAGGCTTCCAAGTGCAAGGTGATCAGTGTATTGTTTGATGACAGCACCCTCTATGACTTTACTCAGGAAGGACAAATTTGAAACTGGTCTGTAATTCTTCTTAATGAGATCAAGGCCATTTTTCTTAAGGAGCGGTTTTACTAGAGCATGTTTCAGTTCGCTAGGCATTTTCCCTTCTCTGAGTGATGTATTGACTATTTTAGCCTTGACAGGAAGATATTCGTCTATGCATTCAAGCAGTAACCAAGTAGGTATTGGGTCAAGGTTACAGTGCTTCACAGGCATATCAGTGATAATTTTCTTAATTTCCATCTCCGAGAGTGATTTAAATTGACTAAATTTCAGACCTGAATATGTCTCAGCATCATTATGTGTACTTGCGCTGTGTGTGTCTAATCTCAATCTTATTTTCTTGATTTTATCATCAAAGAAAGTGTTGAAATCATTGGCTAGATCTGCTTCGTTTATGTGATGTGGCAGAGGTAGTTCTTGTTTTCTGTTATTGCTAGAATTTATGATCTTAAACATAGCCTTTGAGTTGCCCTTCGTTTTCTCAATCTTTGACTTCAGGTCATCTGTTTTTAGTTGATTGAGTCTCTCATTTAGCACATTTCGTTTCTCCTTTAATATATCCCAGTCAGCCTGTAGCCCAGTGCGTCTCCATTTTCTTTCTGCCTTTCTTTTACTGGTCTTTGGATTCTTGATATCAGCATTTGTGAAAGGTGTTGGTTTTCGAAATGTTACTTGCTTGATCTTCATTGGTGCATGTTTGTCAAGCACCTTTTTGGTTGAGTTGTACAGGAACACAAGACTGCTTAGGTCATTAGCCATTTGTTGTTGTGGGCCATTTTGAGAAAAATGTAAGCGGATATCATTCTTGAATTCTGACACATTAATGTCAGGAGTTTTTCTGAATGCTACTTTCTTTTTTAGATTGTTGCCTTTGGCCATTTCCATATTGAAAAGGATGCAATTGTGATCTGACAGGAGGTGTTAGTGTATACTTTGTTTTTAGTTTGTTTTATTGTTATTATCTGTTTTATTGTCGCTAATTAGCTTGTAGCTATTGTTTTATTTGTACATGGTGACTCAAAATAAAGTTTCATTCTATTCTATTTTATTCTATTATTGTATGAATGTGTCTTGCATGAATGCCCTATCTATGTATGAGTTTATGCAAAACAAGTTCCATTTGGTAATGAAGTATATCTTATCTTATCTTATCTTATCTTATCTTATGTGATTACAAAAAACCATATCACTATTCATTCACATGCGACTTCTTTTTTTATATTCAGCATTGATGAGAAGACTATGTAGAATGAAACTGAAGTTACAGAGATAAACGCCTTTCCTCCGTAGAAACAACATAATTATTTATTCTTATGAGATCTATAGAACAACCCAAACAATTTAGGATGAACTTCTCGAATTTTTCTTTGGATTACACAATTATAGTCCAGGGACAGCGTCTTCTTAGAATTTTCATTTGGTTGACCAAAAACATACTAGAAACTTTCTTGAACCCTCCACCAAAAAAAGAAAAAATACCACCAGAAAAAGAAAAATATAAAGTACGGT